>JAUIMM010000307.1:662500-862500 GCA_031769625.1 Taudactylus pleione
GCGATCGCTCGCCAAGGCATAAGCACACCCACTTTGGCTGTGCGAGCGATTGCTCTGTGCATGCAGACGCCCATTAGAGTATGCAGAGACATCCACTAGCGCACGTCATCTCCAGGAAGTGTCTTTAAGCATTGGTACATCGAGCACCATCGGAAGCTAACGTAGCACTTGTGGTTGCCTTACCCTACCGCAATCACTGTGAGGACTTCAGTGTAAAAAACAGGCAAGTGACGTGGACTATGACGCTGCCTGTTAATTATGCACGCCTTGAAAACGGCGTTGAAACACTCAGGCACGCCTGCAATCGCACCTCCACTCCCCCGTTTTTAATGGAATGCCCATGTTACCACCCACAAACGACCTCTCCTGTCACTCACTCTGCTGGGCTGTCTTTGCTGGGTGAGCGGGCGGTATGCGATCGCAATGAGTAGTTCGCGCACATGCACTGCGATTTGTGTGCATGCGCATACGCAGACCATCAGGCCACTTACAAGTGCACAGCGCTTGCGACCGGGTCTGAATCAGGCCCACAGTCTTCATACAATATAGCAAACAGCAGTTATAAAAAATGTCATATATAAGAAAATGCTAATAGCACGATGTCCAGGAAATAGTTATGGGTCCAGTTTCCAGTCCAAGAGTACCAATAACTAAACACCAAATGTTATACATACCATTTTTTCTGTAATGGTGGTTGGAGGAGGAGAACAATTTTCTTTCAATAGGAGATTAGCACACACCTAGTAGCATTCAATATAGGATGATCAATTTCTGCAAGTCATTAGGGGATTAAATAAACATTTAGTTTATTGACCTTTTTTAATATTTAGTGAATCACAATAGAATATAGTTATATGATGTCATGTGTTTAATATTGTTTTGTCAGTGTCTGTGTACTAGAGATGTGCGGTTCATTTCTTCACAAATCCAAATCCACCCGAATTTCATTAAATCGGACATTCGTGGTTCTGATCTTTTTGCGGTTTGGAATTCAAATTTTAAATCAGAATTTCAGGTTTTGGATTGCAAAAATGACATGATTTTAGCTATTAATAACTTTATATCAATTTTAATTTTAAAAACAGAAAATTTGAGAGTGGTTTTGCAAAACTAAAATCAAAACACAAAAATAAATCCATATCCAAAACCAAAGTCAGAGCACATCTCTACTATGTAAAATGAACAGTAAAATTAGAACCAGCCCTTATTTTCTGCCAGGAACAGATTTCAACAGTGTTTGGGTGGAAGCTATAGACACCTAAAACCAACAACTAAGGGCAGAAGTTCCAAACAACATCTGGAATTGAACTGTGGAAGTGACGTTGCACTGTACACAATCAACCATTTCCAGTATTATCCGGCAATTGATGGGGTATTTAATAAGGGAAGCAGGGGCGTTTCTAGAGAGGAGGGGGCCCGTGTGCAGTCTCTGACACGGGCCACCTCCTCTCCGCCTATGGACAAGTAGGACATAAAGAACATATGGATTAACCCCTACACCTACACTTAATAACAGGACAAGGCAAGTACCCAGAGACATATTTTAATTCTATCTCCTTATTCACCTAACACTACTGCCAAAATAATTGTACTGCAGCAGTATTATATATATTTTCAAACTGTAAATACAGTACATGGAAAGTTAGTTCCAAAATATTGCAATAATTTGTCCAGCTGGCCAACCATGTCAAAGTCTTCCCATCTGGCCAGTCCCTGCACTGACTCTCAAAAATTGAGCTTTGCTCCACCACATTTGGTTCCAGCTAACACACAGAATTTAATGCCTGGGCGTGGTTCTGTCTCTTTAAGCCAGGACCCATACTTATGGAAGAAGCATAATTTGCATAATAGCAAGTGCTGGGGTGTCAACCCAAAAAGTAGAATCCACAGACGCCACTCATTAGATAGATTTGAAAAAAAGGGAGCACTCACCAGGCTTTAAAAGAAGTATTCACGTTTTTTTATCTTAATCATAGCATGGCTCCTCGAAGTTTTGGTCACAGTGCATGACCTTTTTCAAGAGACATAGCCCAATTGTGAAGACAAACACAACAACTACCAGGTAGGATCCAGAAATAGAACTTACCTTGAGACAACATCCTTTTATACCCCTTAACTAATGAGGAGATTGCACAGGGCACACACCTGATCACCTCCCATGTAACAGACATCAGCATGATGTCACTTCCGGTCACGGACCTCACAACATAGTATAGTAATGTAGCGCACAAAAACACAGAACAAACTAACACCAATCATAGGCACTAAGTGCGCAAAGCGTGTGTCAAGCACGCGATCGCGCTAACATAGCAGCACAACATATGCTCACAGTCACATCCGGGTAGTCACCGTGGAGTTCACTCACAATGTAAGTAACCAAGGCAACCTACAGAAACCGGACATGCACAAAGTAAACATCCGGTTAGCCGCGCTACGTATTTCTGGTAAGTCACGGCAACAACCAACTACAGAAGCTCTGAGTTGCTACATTAATCAAAACAAAGTTGTAGGTTGTCAAGACAACAAATATTATAGAGAGCAACAGGTTAGTGTACTAACCGCAAATATAGTAAATATCGGGGCAGACACCCCTGACATAAATGCAGCCTACAAAACAAGTGTTGCATATTTAGTACAATATGAGGATAATAAAAGCATCATATTATGGTCAGGATATAGAGGCAAGTTGTGTCATTGTATCACAAAAACAGCAGTAACACACATAATTCCAGAAAAATTCTATAAAGCATATGAAGACAAACAGATAAGGAAGAAATAAATAAAATAAAAATAAAGAAAGATTAATTAAATTAAATTAAGAAGCACAGAGTCATTGTAAGGTGGCAGCACTATAATTGGTGTTAGTTTGTTCTGTGTTTTTGTGCGCTACATTACTATACTATGTTGTGAGGTCTGTGACCGGAAGTGACGCCATGCTGATGTCTGTCACATGGGAGGTGATCAGGTGTGTGCCCTGTTCAATCTCCTCATTAGTTAAGGGGTTTAAAAGGCTGTTGTGTCAAGGTAAGTTCTATTTCTGGATCCTACCTGGTAGTTGTTGTGTTTGTCTTCACAATTGGGCTATGTCTCTTGAAAAAGGTCATGCACTGTGACCGAAACGTCGAGGAGCCATGCTATGATTAAGATTAAAAACGTGAATACTTCTTTTAAAGCCCGGTGAGTGCCCCCTTTTTTTCAAATATATATATATATATATATATATATATATATATATAGATAGATAGATAGAGATATATATATATATATATATATATAAAACTTCAATACAAACAAGCAGTGGCACTCAGAGACTGATATGAAGTCAAATTGTGTATTCACACATGGCAAACAACAGTACCAATGGTTCAGGGCACAGCCACCCCTTTGTCAAGGTAAAATAACATACCTTATAAAGAAAGTGAAGAAGCCCGCCTGTGTGACCCACACCCGTGTCCCGGGGAATCTCTTCTAAGGCGTTTGGGAACATGGTCAATAATTTGATGTCTTAGTTCCCCTAATTTGTGTCCCTTTACAGAAAAGTATCTAGCCACTGGTTGGTCCGATGCTTTTCCTTGTAATGCTGATTAGATGGCGGACCTGTGAAGAACCATTCTTTTTCTGGCCGTCCTAATGGATTTACCAACATATATTAGGCCGCAAGGACATGTAATCAGACAAATTATGTGCTGATGTCCAGGTTACAACATGTTTAATTTTGTAGGTCTGTTTGGATGTTGGATGCTGGAATGTTGCTCCAGTAATCATGTTGCTGCAAGCAGTGCATTTCAAACATTTATAACATCCAGGACCCTTACTCAAAAAGAAGGATGCATTAAAGGACATGAAGGTCAGACCTGGTCTTTCCTGTCCAAAGCCCGTTATGTCAGTGTGGACTACTATGTCTTTAATGTTTTTTCCTCTTGTATGCCATATGAGATGCCGTTTCTGTTTATAGCAAGGTAAGTTCCTATCAGTAGAGACAATCGGCAACAGGGCTTTTGTGACCCTCGGGACAACCGGACTGGAAATGTTGTATCGATTGACAAATGGAATAATAAGATCCTGCTTCTTGAGTTTTGGATTAAATAACATTTCCCTTGGCATGTGTAATACCTCTTCCTTATGGGACGCCAACAGTTTGGAATCATAACCCCTCACCAGAAACTTTAGGATCTCTTCGTCTAAGGCAGATTACTGCTTAGAGTGGTCATTAGTAATTTTTGCCACTCTAATCAATTGTGACCTGGGTAATCCTCTCTTGAGGGCCCTTGGATGATGGCTATTGGCTCTTAAAAGAGTGTTTAAATCTGTGGGTTTGGTGTATACCCCAGTGTAAATATTTGCCACTCTCTATGGTTACCTGTACATCCAAGTAATTCAACGAGACCTCACTCGTCTGAAACATCAGTTTGATAGGAGAGTTCCTTTCTTTAATGTTTTTGATTCATTCTTCCAATTTTTAAATTATTTTACCTTGACAAAGGGGTGGCTGTGCCCCGAAGCATTGGTATTGTTGTTTACCATGTAGTGTCCACAATAAGTCCTCTTTTTACTTTAGTTTTGTTTGTATATATGTGTATATCGGTGTTAGATTTTAATTCTCTGCCAGATATTAATAGGTCCTACCACTGAGAATAATGTACTACCATATCCCACCTTTTGAAATATAATGTAATTATAAAAAACAAATATATCTTTTTTACACAATATTGTATTTATACTATTCATTTTTTGCTGCACAGCAGTGCCCATTTAGGTGAGTAATTGGTTATGTGCTGGAAGTCCCTTTACTACAGTGTCACTTATAGTTCAATATCAACAGCTTTGCAGACCCTGTTGCCTTTTTTCTGTCTTATCTTGCATTTAAGTGCAGCCCTTTTTCCATTTGGAAATTATTCTGGGTGTTTGGCACTGTTTGTTGTAGGAGAAGGGAAAAACAAAGCCTGTGGGCAATCTATATTTGTGATATTATGGATTAAATAATTAACTGTTTTCATGAGGAAAATAATATAGGACAAGACTAGAAAACATGGAACAGGGTACCCTTGCAAGTGTGGCATCTCCAACAAAGCCAAAACCAATGCCACTATGATATCACTCCCAGTGAGCTCTTTATTTGGGATGATAGTCTACAGCGAGGTGAATTAACAGGATACGTTCAATATCCCGACACAGTGTATGCCGCTGCTTAGAATGCCAGCGCCGGAATCCCAAGACCTGTCAGAATCCCGGTGCCAGCATCATGAAGATAAGTAGTGGGATTGGGGGAAGGGTTAGAGGTAAGGGTTAGGCACTAGGGGGAGGGTTAGGATTAGGCACTGGGGGGGTTAGGTTCAGGAACAAGGGGGAGGTTAGGTTCAGGCACTGGGGAGGGAGCTTTAGGGTTAGGGTACAGAGATGGGGAGGGTTAGGATACCTACCGACAGGTGCCGGTATCCAAACCCTGTCAGGATGCCAGCGTTGAGATTTTTACCGCCGGGATCCCGAGCACCAGCATATGATACCCATCGCAAATTAACATCTGTCCCACTCCCAGCCTCTTGGCACATCCCAGCCACAATAACCAGTCAGAGTTAGGACACTTTAAGAACTCTAAAAGGCACCCATTGGTAATCCAGACTGGTGCCAGCAACATCCTTCTTATTTTTTGAGTGTGTGTCTCCATTCCCTTCCACGTTCCCCAGCAAGGGCAGATTTTATTAAAAAGCTGCATCCCCCCCCATAAAAATCTGACACTATGAAGCCACCTCCACTTGGCCCTGCCTCTGCACATGTATCCACCCATGGCTCCTGGCTCCACCCCCATGAGTATGATCAGCCAGTGAACAGGAGACAGAGATTGCCCTGGAGTGGCTTCCTGTTGGAAGCTTTTTCTGCTCATCATCTCACAGGGCTTGCAGTCTCAGAGGGACTGCCTGTCCAGAATGTGATTAGCAGTAAGAGCTACTATCAGGAAGCCCACACTGTGCTAATTCGCTGGCTATAATGTGCTTCTAGGGGGTGCAGACTGTGCAGCCCTAGAAGCTGTTTCACTGCAGCTGGGCATGAGCAAACACTGAGAGACTCACTGTTCACTATTATATAAAGTAAGTGATGTCAGATACAATTAATTATCAGTTGTCCTGTTATAAATAAATTTTTTATTATGTTTTTTTATAACAGTGTAAAAAAATAATGGCCCTCATTCAGAGCCGCTCGCTATTTGCAGTCGTTCGTTCTAAAACAAGGGGTGGCTATTCAAATAAACCGTTCGCTAATTGCGGTCTGTTCACGCCTCTAAGTCTGAATGAGCGAGCAAAACTTGCGGTTGTAATTATTAAAAATACGCCCCCTTGCCGCTCGCACCATACGTCATGTCCGCTATTTATTAGATTAATCGAGTACATCGAACAGCGTATGAACTGCTCGCTATTCTTGTGGCTGGTTTTTTCAACCGCAATTTTGCGAGCAGTTCTGAGTAAAAAAAAAACAAGTGGCGTGGTCAATGACGCTGCTGTATTAATTATGCACTCCCTTAAAACGCCCGTTTTGACCTTTAAGCACGCCTGCGTTCGAATTCCACACCCCCGTTTTCAAGCACCTTCCCCTGTTACCACCCACATACGCCTCATTCTGTCACTCAAAATAGCAGGCATTCGCTATATAGCGAACAAACGATTTTCGGCCGCACTGACAAGTTCGCGCATGTGTATTAAAATCCGTACGCATGCGCAGATGTGCGAACATCGGTCAGAACGAACGAGTGGCCGCTTACGAGCGGCTCTGAATCAGGGCCAATGTCCCTTATTAATGTTATAAAATAAATTTCCCACCTGTCACTGACAGGTGTAAAATGAATCCTATAACATTAGTAAGTAAATTAATTTTAGAACATTAAGGAGTCTATTCATTATTACTTCATTTCTACAAAAGCAGGTGAAAATTAATATTTTCACTTGCTTTTGAAGAAATTAAATGTCCGGGCCATTCCTCAAAATGGTAAAGCAGGAGATATCACAGATATCTCCTGCTTACCTTTCACTCCCGATGTGGCCCGCTGTCCCCATACAGTAGAATGGGGGCCTAAATTCATCAAGCTCCGAAAATACAATATTTATGGAGCTTGACTGCAGGAGCATTCGCCAACTTCAGATGGTGTTTGCTAGCATACGCATTGCACACACTGCTCCGTCCCTATGGGAAGGAGTCTCGGGTTGTGAAGAGGGATCCTTTTGGATCCATCTGCCCCTGTGTGGCTCCTTCCACCGAACACCAGTGCTTTATGCGCCTGCGTGAACTCAGGCTGTTCACGCAGGCGCACTAGCACTGCTGAGTCAACTCGACAATGCTAAATTTCACTGTGCTACTTTGGGGAGACAGATAATTTTCGGATCAGTTGTCTAAACAGTAGCGCAATGATGAATTGCTTCGGTGCTCGCAGTGAGTTAGTATGATAATAACATGATTTTTGTCTACTGTGCATTCATCAAAGTCACTAAAAAGTCGCACTGTGCATGCATCCCATAGTGTGCGCTCATAGTCGCAGTAGCGATTGAGACCCACGATCTGAGAAATATACTGGATAGATATTGGGGGGTTCCTGTGGTGGCTATTCAGATATACGGAGAGGCACTGTCTTATGGGTGTGTTCTGGGAGTGTTGCTGCATGCCATAGCTTAAAGTGATATAAAGTAGATTGTATGTGGCATACCTTGTGAAACCAGCAGTATCTAGGCAATTACTGCCCCCCCCTAAGACTAAATGGAGGAGCCGCCACTGAGTGTCTGCAGTTAACAAGCTTGTAGGGGATAAAGATTTTGGTCCCAAAAGTGGACATGTTAATTGCAAAAGAGAATTTCCTAGCATTAATAAAGGTATAGTATATAAAGCTGAAGCATAATTCAGCAGTAAAAATGGACCTAATAATTTGAAGTCAGTGGGCACCAAATAAGGTTGAAAAGGACTTTACAGCATAAATAAAAACATCAAGCAGTAATATAAAAGCAAACAGGATTGCAGATCCTCCATTGCCCCATCAATAGTTATATTATCAGAAAGTCAAACAGAAATGCATATTGAAGAAATCACCTGAAAGAAAATATAAAAGCTTTGCTTTTTACACAATGGGGATACAAGCAAAGGCTTCTATTGGACTAAAAAATTAAGAAAATTAACCTCTGCATAACTTACCTCTAAGATAAAAAATATCTTGCAAAAGATTGGTTTGGTCATTGTAAGCCAAAGTGAAGAGAACTCAATGACATCATGGATACTTTTACTAAGCAAAGACTATATATAAGCTGTGAGTTGAAATAATCATGGAATTTGTTGGAAATGAGACTTGTCATGAATAATGATGAAAGAACTTGGAAGGCATGGAAGAGAGCTAGAGGAAAAGTTATGCTTCCTGGTGGTACCAAACTAAATTGTAACACATATATCCAGGGGCACCGAGAGGGGGGGGCGGATACTAATTACCTGGGCCCAGGCTTGCTGAATGACCCAGCACCACCCCACCATCCCTCTTACATCACAGCACACAATGCTGAGTGCTGGGCTGCACTGGGAGACTGTTCGTGGCCACAGCAGTCTCAAATGCATGTGGAGGGAGCAATCACACTGATCGCGCCCCCACTGGCTTTGCGCCAGGCGGAGGGGGCTCACAGTGCCCCCCTCCCTAGTGCGTACCACTGCTGCAAATTTGTTATCTTTCTTTTCTTTTCTTTTACTAAGGGCCGTGGCCCTCGCCTCCCATGATTATGCCAAACACCCCTTTACCCCGGCCCAGCACGGCTCTTGGCGCGTCAGCATATATCTAACCATGGTTTAACTATTGGACATATGGCTATAAAAGTGTTAGGCAATACAGAATGGGCGTTTATTTGTTCCGACATATTGATGTTGCACTGAATTTTGGCCCTGATTCAGAGCCGGACGCTCTGACCAGAGCGCTCGCTCTGAATCAGGGCCCACCTCCATTAATATGGAGCGTCCTCCTGGACACTTGTATAGCTGTGGGTCACCACCCACAGCATATACGAGCGTGCAGGATGATGGTCGCGATGGTCTTGACTATCGCGACCATCGAAACTGCGAGCAACAGCCTGTGGTTGAGTTTTTCAACCACAAGGCCAGGAGTGATTTTGGCTCTATCAGAGCCAAAATCACTCCCACTGACATCACTAGTGATGTCAGTGGGGCCGGCTTCAGACGGTAGGCGTTCCCTTGGGAACGCCTCCCTCTGGCAGGCACGCCCCCGGCACGCCCACCAAAGGGGGCGTGCTGTCAGTCAACATCGACAGCACACCCCCTTTGATGAGACACTCCGAGCGAAGGACTTTCCTTCGATCGGCGCGTCTCGCGCATGCGCATGACGGAGCTCCCTCCGTCGTGCGCATGCGCAGTGCGGACCATCGACCCACTTGCGAGCGGACAGCCGCTCGTGATTGGGTCTGAATGAGGGCCTTTGCTCGTCGGATAATTCAGCTTAAAACATAGTGTTCATTTTAAAAGTGCTGTGTTATTAAAAGTGAAGAAAATTAATACTACTATGGTATGATCCGACTGATGAGATGGTTACAAATTCCTTGATATATGCGTATGAATACTGTGTGATAGCCTCTTTAGGTCTGGGGAAACACCAAGACAGTAGGGCCTATTCATCATCAGAGGCCGTGTGTAGCCCGATGATTAAGTAATGATCTCGCTCACTGCAGGAATCCAAGAGCAAGTGCCATCTGAAGATGACGCTTGTTCTCGCAAGCAAAGTCCGAAAACGTTCATTTTTTGGATTTTGCTTAATATCTGGTGGTCCATTTGGTACCCCTGATGATGAATGTCCTGGTAGCTAAAATATGCAGAAACTACTGTTTCCGCATGGTTACTGGGTCATTATCAATGATGAATAGGCCCCACTGTCTTCCGATTGCTTTATTAGATGCATAAGTTATAGTCCAAAATATTGTTACATCTTCGGGAGAAGTATGACTCCAACCCAAATACATTGCATCAAAAAATAAATAATTTTATGTCTTCTTCATGCTTTAACTGATGACATGGCAGGTCATATTTTTATGCAGATGGTGCAAATCTCTACAGGCCATTGCATAATGCTGAAAATGCCCTAACATTTTATGGGCCATGGAGAGAATCTCCTGCACAGATCTCTCTTTTTTGAGAAAATTCTGAAACACCATGTTTATTGTGTGGGCAAAGCATGAAATGTGTTTAAAATTGCCCATTTTAATTCCATGCATAATGTGGGCTTCATTTTCAGATATGAGAACTCCATAGGAGAGTTGTATTGGGGTGAGCCATTTCAATATAACAGCATAGTTTATGCAACAAATTTATACAGGTATGTGTCTTTTTGAAACTAGTAATACATAAAGTAGCATGCCTGTGAATGAGCTGGTGTTGTGTGATAGCACTGCTGTGGTGACAGCATGAGGAAGATGAGGATGATGATGATGAATCTACTGCTGACACTGCTGCTGAGGGTGATAGGCCTATCCAGTGGGGTGTTACAGTTATGTATTCTTGTGTTTGGGCCGTGTTACTTGAGCAAATATCCGTAGATAGGGAAATTATGACTTTGGCTTTCCTGTTGGTGTTTTTGTAGCAGTGTTTTGGAGGAAACAGTATTTCAATGACAAATACCAGAATAACACCCCAAACTTTTGCCGTTATTTTTTTTAAACAGTGTTGGAAACGTTAAGGGTGGGGTCACATACTGCCTTTCACTCTCCTCTGCCTGTCATTCTCAGACTCACAATATAAATTATATATACTGTATATAATGGTGCCTGGGTGCCTTCCCAGTAAAGGTTAAGAAACAAACCATACGTATCAACCAAATGCATCCAGGACTCTCAGGATTGGTAAAACAAATAAATAAATAAATAAATAAATAGCAGATTTTGTTATCCCTGAGGACAGGTTATTATATGGACTGAAATGTCAAGTTCAAGTTTAACAGACAACTATCCTTTGCCTTCACGAGCAAGTGTTAAAAGGCAGATGGGTATCCTCACAGTACCCTTATATGTGATCAAAAAAAACTGTGAGCACTGAGAATTATGGGGAAATTATGCTTAACCTAATTATGCTTAAGAGTTCAAAGTAAAAAAAATTAAGCTTCTCCCAAGCATTAGATTATGCGATCAAAGCCACGCACGATCCACGATTTTTGGGAAAATTGTGTTTTGTTATGATTAGGGTGTGCAGTTTCCAGTCATGACTCAGTACCACACGGTACCGCTAAATTTGGTTCTATTGGATTTCTCCAAATCCATACTGCTCATCTCTAGTTATTATAGTCCCAGCATGACTCACCAAACATAAGTTCAACTACTGTTTGGACTGTGTGTTTATCTTGGTTTGCATGTGTTGTTTTGCATGGTGCAGTGGGTCTTAAGTATGCCGGTGCTGTGTCGGCATTTTGAAGACTGCATAATAATATGCTGTTTCCCTTGCGCCCCTCCAGTTGATGACTACACCTATCCAATGAATGATAACGCCTCTTCTATATTGATCCATAACTTTAGGTTTATTTGTGCATGAGGTACAACCACTGCCCAATATAACAGTATTTTAAATACATTTTTACATTTTCTTTACCCATGACCATAACAAATTTGATGCAAGACTTACTGTACATAGCTCCTTGACATGTCATTTGATTTGAATAATCAATTTGTCTTCATAACATGGGTATCTACTGATCTGTACTAGTTAATTGCTGTTATTATATGGATTTTCATTCACTACTACATTGATTTTATTATTTCAAAGCTGCTTTAAATGTTCATTTACATGTCAGAGCTTTTGTTTGTTTAAGATTGTGGCTACTTCAGCAGGGATTTGTGATAAAAGCATTATATTTCATTCAGCAGCTTGTCACCTTTTAAACCTAGTAGGGATTTTCTGATGAATATATTTGTTGAAAACAGTGTTACTAACTTGGTAACATTCATAATCCATGTGAAAATGACTACATTTCTACAGGTTATTTCATATTGCAGAACAGGAAACACACAGATCTGCTAAAAGAATAGAAAGCTGATATTTATTTGATTTACAAAATATATATAGATGCGGTTTGGCAGCTGAGATTGCATTAAAAGTGAGTTGCTCAGTAAATTGATTTAATTAATTTACAGATCTCTCTGCAGAGGAAGTATACTCGCAGCTGGCTTTTGGCAATGGTACGCGCTGCGTCAGATAGGGGCTGGGTGCACCACTGATGAACCAGTGCAAATTTTCACTTGTTTGTTCCTTTTTTGTGTTTTTCATTGGATCTAAAGATGTACAGTTTGGTGCAATATGCAACAAAACACAGGCGCAAAATGTGGCTGAAAGATTCATTTTTATGCAGCTTTTCACAGCTGGATGCAGCATATGCATCAATTTTACATCAAGAGAATACATTAGTACATGTGACAACACAATGATAAAAAACAGTAGCATATATGCCTTATTTATGCATCTTGACAGTAGTCGTAGTAAATACTAAAGGTAGAGTACGCAATATGTACACAATACAGTGCTTTAATGACACATCATGTACATAAGACAGATAAAACCTCAATTGCTACTGCGATACTGTGCACAATGACTCTGGATATGTGCGCAGTACGACTAAGATGCATGCACAGAAGAAAAAATTGCTAAACTGCATCCAACATTAGCAGTGAGTCCAACTCAGAGTCAGCCCCTATGTGAGCAATTACTTGCATTTATTTCTGAATAATCAGTCAGCAGAATATTTTGCTTGTTTTGCTACTGAGATAAAACATAATCTAGAATGAAGTAATTACTCAGTTACATACTTATGTATAACAGCACAATATGTCAGATTCCTAATCAGACAGGTTTGGTGCTATATGCGTGTGCTCTATTTTACTTTTGTTGTCATAATCAAAACTGTAATCAAGACAATGCACAGGATAAACTGCCACCTCAGATTCATTTACAGTTAATTAGATGTTGCATGTAAACTATTTTTTTAATCACAATTTTTTATTTATACTTAATTAGTATTTTCAAGAATAATTGTAAATGTTGTTATGCCATGTACACTATACACTTGTTTGCAGAAAGTAAATAAAAACAAGCAGGTATTTGACATTTTTCCACCCATAAAAATCTGAACTAGATGTCATTGTCATTTAAATATGAAAATAAAGGTAAATAGTATGAAATTATTACTGTTAAAGGTATATGCAGGATATTAAAAAACACAAAACAAAATTGATTATTTGACAATGTGATAACATAATATTAAAAGATTATTGTTCTATTAAAATTCTATTACTAATATTACTGCATACTTTTAATTTTTTTTCAAACCATATATTACAACTATCATATCATTATTACTCTGTAAGATTTAACACTATATTCAGGGACCATTAAGAATTACTGTGAGATTCTACTATAGTCCATATACATTGTTCAAGACTGGTCACCCTTTTATTTTTATATAATTATTTAATACCCACTCTGGGTCATTTGTCACAAGAGTTGTCTACTTGTGGACAGTAGTTACTCTCGCCCAGAAGCCTTCCTGCAACCCAATAAACTGGATGCCAGAGAGCTCAGGATTCCATCACCAACTGTTGAAAACTAGAGTACTACAATCTATCAATACAGTAACATAGAGGTAGCTGTGCTACTAGGCCTGGCACCTAATTTATCCATAAAGAAAAAATCCCACTTTTGATGACAGATTCTTTAAATAATCAAAAGACAGAGGATTATTTACTAACAATATGAACAATACCAATCTCACATATGCTACCATTAAACAAATAAGGATCATAGCTATTTGAATGCTATGTTTTAGTGCAGATTTATACTTTTGAATAGTGTTAGTAATTAATCCTTACAGAGACAATCAGGGTAAGAGGTGTGGTATGAAAAGTCAACGTTCAAAATGCTGACACCAGAATGTGTATAGGTTCTGAATAATGACAGCCAGAATGTCAACTTGATTAAAATGTCAACATGATCATAATGTCAACATTTAACATGTCGACACCAGAATGTAGACCTAGGGGTAAATTTATCAAAGGTCGATTTGATGGTCAATTTGAAGAGTGATTTAGCTCTTCTCAAACCGACTGAAATTGAATTGTGTCAAAACCGTTTTTTAACTAGATTTACTATAGTTCAATTTGTTTTGCGATTTGCAAAACAAATTCGATTTGATTCAGTTTTGAACAGTGATTTGCAGTTCGATTTGACATGTTCACGTACAAATCGAACGGCAAATCACACTTTAAACTGAACTGTAAATCTCCGACAGCAAAGACCTGCTTCATGCTTTCACTTTCAGCATGAGCAGTTCGTTCTCACACAGATACATGCAGACATCAGTGAGATGCCTGCATGTATCTGACTGTAAAAAGTAAATAAAGAGTTAAAAGTAAAAAAAATGAAGTAAGGTCCCCCCCAAAAACAGAACCAGCCCCGGACTCTAAGAACAGGGAAAAAATTGCGTAGGGTCTCCCTGTACTTAGTACAACCAGCACTGGACTTTGGGAATCAGTGCTGATTCTGTAATTACAGGGAAAAATTTGCATAGGGTCTCCCTGTAATTCACAGAACCAGCCCTGGACCCTTTCTAACGGTGGACTGATGCCACAGCCAGGGGAGCCCTATCATCGGGCCCCCCAGCCGCAGCATCAGCCCTGACCGCTAGTCAGCCCAGGCCAGGGATCCCTGGGGAGTTGGAGACCCCTCCATTAAAGGAGTCTCCCTCTCCAGGGCACCCTTAGCCTAGGCTGATAGCCCGGGCTATCCCTGCCACCCCTGGGCGGTGGGTGGCGGGTTTATTGTGTTAGTGTAGTGAAAAAATAGAAGAATAAAAACATTGTCTTTCCAGTAGAACTGCAGGTCACAGCAAGCCTCCTCCGCATGCTGGTACTTAGAGAACCACAAGTACCAGCATGTGGGGCATTAAGGACCCACTGGGACCTGTAGTTCACCTGTAAAGAAATGTTGAAAGAAACACACACACACACCTTACACAGTATAAGTTTAATACATACATACATACACACTCACACAAAACTCACCTATATTACCTCGAGTGGTCCCCTTGTCCAGTAGGCATCCATGGGTCTTCTTAAAATGACAACTCGAAAAACCGGACCGAACCTCGCACTAAGCAATAATCATCCTAACCAGGATGATTATTCCTTCCCGAATGAAGTGCTCAGACGCGGCTTCCTCCTTTGAAGGTCCGTGTCTGAGCGTTCATTGGCTGAGAGAGGTCAGGCCCCATCTCTTAGCCAATGAACGGCTCCCTCCACTGAACCAACCAGGATTGGGTTTGCAAAGTCCGGGGCTGGTTCTGTTTTGGGGGTGGGCCTCACGTCAATTTTTTTAACATTTAACTCTGTATTTGCTTTTTACAGTCAGATACATGCAGGCATCTCACTGATGTCTGCATGTATCTGTGTCAATGCGACCTGCTCATGCTCAAATCAAACGCATGAAGCAGGTCTATTCATTTGGTGATTTGAAGTTCGATTTGAAGTCTGATTTTGAGGTCGATTTCAAATGGAATGATAGTAAATAAGGGTTTTGTGTGTTGGGCTATGTAAAAGTACCAATGTTTTCCCGATGTTCCATTTGAGCCCGATTTGACTAAAATTCGATTTGAAATTTGATTTTACATTCGATCTGGCCTTTAGTAAATACCCAAATGCAAAATCGAATACAAATCGAATGAAAATCGCACCGCAAATCACTCAAAATGCCAAATCGATCTTCAGTAAATTTTACCCCCTAGTCTAGTGCTTATTATTAGTCTAAACCTAACACTAACTCCTAACCCTAACCATACCCTTAACCCTAACCCAAAACCTAAGCTCTACCTTAACCCTAACCCTAAACCTAAACCTAACCCTAAAAATAAGCTAAAAACTGTATGTCGACATTCTGGTGTAAACATTAACATGTTAACATTAACATTAACATTAATATGAACATGTTGACATTTAAACAATGTTGAAATTTTTGAATGTCAACATACTGGCTGTCGACCTAAAGTCCATGTAGACATTCTTACCAGATCCCCAGGTGAAGTTATAGTAAATACATATTACTTTTCTTATTTATTAAAAAGAAAAAAGTTTGTAAGTAAAAGTTTAAACATTTGGGCAGTCTTAAACCAACCACACGACACAGCAGAATGTATTCCTCATCCCCAACCTAGCTCTAGTCATAGTATATAAGTATAAAGAAAATATTTTTATATATCAGTTTATCTATAATCATTTTGTTTAAATTTTAAGTTACATTGTACAACTTGGACATAAGTAACCATTTCTTCATTAGTTGTATGGTATTACCTTCCCATATAGAGCTTACATTTACTCTAATTTCAATTTAATGAATCTCAACATTATATTGTATTTTAAATGAAGGGTCATTGTCATAAACTGGAATTACTTACCCTATTTTATAGCCCAGGCAATGATAAACCTGTTAGAAGAGGGGAGTTTCTATGCTGCCTCCATCCATTTTGCTAAACAGGTGCCAAACAGGTAACTGAGCCTCGGCCTTTGGAGAAAATAAAATAAATCATCACAGCTACATTTACTAATGGAAACATGCTTACCTTTCCCAGTGATTAAATGATTTCATGCTGATGCACCTCTATAGGATCTGATGTTTCAATGTATTTCAGTAAACTGCAGCTATCATCTCTAGAATATTTTTTATAATTGTTAAAAACTAAAAAATTAAAATGATTGCACAGAGTTGTAAATTTTCATTGTATGTACTCAACAAAATGTTACATTGAACTGTATTGTTTTCCAGTTTCACCACTTCACAATGCTCATGTTTTGGGCCTCGATGTTCTTGCACATTGTCCATCTTCTTTGGAAGACCACACCTCTTTTGTACAAACATGTCAATATTACACCACTATACATAGAGTGGACTGGAGCATGAAGGACCTACACAAGAATGCAATAATAGAAGCCCACAAAGGGGTGTGGCCAGTCACTGGAGAGGGTGTGGCCAGCTATAATGGGAAAGAGTATTGGTATAATTTCTGAGCCTTTTATATACTAAAAATACAATACTATAAAACTCAATATATATGAGATGAGCGGTTTGGATTACTGTACCTATAATTCGAACCCACACAAAATTCTTATATCTGAGTCAATCTGAGTGACGGATCGGGTCTTCCCGCCAGACTCAGATTCCACTTCGATGCAAAACGTTATCCTCCCGGTGTCAGATTCTTGTGGGTTTTGGATTCTATATAAGGTGCCGTGGCCAGGAGTCAGCGACATTTCATTTCAGGCATGCTGCTGTATGCTGCACTGTACTCTGCTGTATTGGCTTTGCTGTGTCTAGATTCCAGACTCACAAGTGGCTGTGATATCTCTGTATAGTCAATATAGGGGCACTCTGATGTATGCTGCACTGTACTCTGCTGTATTGGCTGAGCTGTGTCCAGTCTCCAGACTCATAAGTGGCTGTGCTCTGTATAGTCAGTGTGTATAGGGGAATGCTGCTGTATGCTGTGTTGTACTCTGCTGTTTTTGCTGTGCTGTGTCCAGACTCACAAGTGGCTGTGCTCTGTATAGTCAGTGTGTATAGGGGCACTCTGAACTATGCAGCACTGTACTCTGTATTGGCTGTCCTGTGTCAAGACTCCAGACTCACAAGCTGTGAGGAGAGATAGTGTTTGGTAAGGAGGGGTCAGAAGGGTAGTGCATATATAGTAGATAGTGGTGAGTATGGAGGGGTCAGGAAGGTAATGTAGAGAGATAGAGTTTGGTAAGAAGGGGTCAGAAGATAGTACATATAGGTAGTGATGAGTATGCAGGGGTCAGGGAGGTAGTGTAGAGAGATGGTGTTTGGTAAGGAGGGGTTTGGAGGGTAGTGAAGATAGGTATGTGTGAGTATGGAGGGGTAAGGGAGGTAGAACAGAGAGATAGTGTTTGCAAAGGAGAGGTCAGGGGGATAATGCAGATAGGTAGTTGTGAGTATAGATTCCAGACTCACAAGTGGCTGTGCTCTCTCTGTATAGTCAATATAGGGGCACTCTGATGTATACTGCACTGTACTCTGCTGTTTTTGCTCTGCTTTGTCCAGACTCACAAGTGGCTGTGCTCTGTATAGTCAGTGTGTATAGGGGCACTCTGATGTATGCAGCACTGTACTCTGTATTGGCTGTCCTGTGTCAATGCTCCAGACTCACAAGCTGTGAGGAGAGATAGTGTTTGGTAAGGAGGGGTCAGAAGGATAGTGCATATATAGTAGATAGTGGTGAGTATGGAGGGGTCAGGAAGGTAGTGCAGAGAGATAGTGTTTGGTATAAAAGGATCAGGGAGTAGTGCAGATAGGTAGAGGTGAATATGGAGGAGTCAGGGAGGTAGTGCAGAGAGATAGTGTTTGGTAAGGAGGGATCAGAAGGGTAGTGCAGATACAGTAGGTAGTGGTGAGTATGGAGGGGTCAAGGAAGTAGTGCAGAGAGATAGTGTTTGGTGAGGAGGGGTCAGGATGGTAGTGCAGATAGGTAGTGGTGAGTAAGGAGGGGTCAGGGAGGTAATGGTAAGCATGCCAGAGTCAAAGAGGTAGTGGTGAGCCACCCAGTAACCCTTCCAATGCTGGTCAGTTGTTGGTAAATGAAACCACGACAAATGTACTAACATTATGCCACACTGTAGTGCCCCTCATTTTATGCCACAGTGTAGTGCATTTACATTTTACCACACTGTAGTGCCCCCCACATTAAGCCCCATTGTAGTGTCCACAAATTATACCACACTGTAGTGCCCCTACATTATGCCACACTGTAGTGGCCACACATTATGCAACACTATAATGCTCCACACATTATACCACACTGTAGAGCCCACACATTATGCCATGCTATAGTGCCCACGCATTATGCCACACTGTAGTGCCCCCACATTATGTCACAATTTAGTGCCCACAATTTATACCACTCTGTAGTGCCCACACATTATGTCACACTGTAGTGCCCACAAATATTGCCACACTGTAGTACCCACACAATATACCACACTGTAGTGACCCTAATATTATGCCACAGTGTAGTGCATCTACATTATACCACACTGTAGTGCCCTCCACATTATGCCCCACTGAAGTGGCCACACATTATACAACACTGTAGTGCCCCCACATTATACCACATGGTAGTGGCCACACATTATGCCACAGCATAGCTCCCCCACATTATGCAACACTGTAGTGCCCACACTTTATACCACTCTGTAGTGTCCACACATTATGCCACACTGTAGTGCCCACAAATTATGTCACCTGTAGTCCCCACACTTTAAGCCTGACTATAGCACCCAGACATTATACCACACTGTAGTGCCCCCCACATTATGCCACACTGTAGTACCCACACATTATACCACACTGTAGTGCCCACACATTATATCACCTGTAGTGCCCACCAAGTGTACTCACCAGAAGCCAAAGCATCCTTTGGCAGCTTCTAGAGCAGCACTCACAGACTAACAACGAGTCACCCATGAAACTACACTGCTGCTGATCTCCATGGGTCAGAGGAGCACGTGATGGGCTCCTTCAATTAGAGCTCAGCACATGGGGTCTCATTCAGACCCGGTCTTTAGATGCAAGCAGTCACTCTGAATGAGGGCGGCCGCTTGCATCTTGAAGTGCGGCCTCCTGGTCACTAGCTAAGCTGTGGGTTACCACCCACAGCTTAGCAACTTACCAGGGTGATGGTCGCGATGGTCAGGACCATCGCGACCATCGGGGCTTGTGACGAGACCATAAGGTTGGGTCTCAGCACTCACAAGCCCCAGGAAGCTCCCCACTGACATCATTGCTGATGTCAGTGGGGCCACCCCCAAATGGCAAGCATTACATTGGGAACGGCTACATTTAGCCGGCCACCCCCCTGGCCCACCTTCCAAACGGGGTGAGCTGTCAATCAACATCAACAGCTCGCCCCCTTTGGTGCGAGACCCAGAGTGACGGAGCACCCGTTGCTAGCCGGGTCTCGCACATGCGCACGTCAGAGCAGGCTCCAACGTGTGCATGCCCAGTGGGTAAACATCGACCAGGTTGCGAGCGCTCAGCACTTGCGATCGGGTCTGAATGAGGCCCATGAACCCTCTGCAGTGACTACTGGGATTTAATACCCAGTAGAGCATTGCTGAGTCTGACTGCAGTCTGCTCCGGTCCTCTGTGTGTAGCTGTCGGGAGGGTCAGTCACAGCTTTGATGGCTGCCCAGCAAGCAGCTGCAATGCAGTCTGCTATTGTGAATGGTGCTGTAGGCCCTACACTCTCATGATAGAGGGTGTGGCTACAAATCTTTGGGATCCACCGGGAATTCACCGACTACCAGGCGGCCCTGTCCGAGTCTGACTATACACAATTTTATCATGAGAAGCTGCAAAAAAAAGGAGTACTTTTCTAAATTTGATGTTATGACAAAGTATACTTACTTATATCTTTTTGCTCCATGTGTGACAACTGTTTCTGTATCCATTCTATTTTTTCCTGAATATTTCTTCAAGAACATCAATTACACATTGCATACTTTAATTTATTTGATTGTTTTTCGTTTAAGACTTTTTAAGACAGTCATAATTGTTCTGGTCAAGTATCCAGACCATCACTATCAGTCATGGGTAATTATTTTGTACATTCAGCTTTTCTTGGCCTCTTTCTTCCTTAACTGATGTCACATTCTCCAACCCCCTCTACATGTTTTTTCCACACCAGCGGCCTGACCACCCACAGCTATAGCGAGCGGCCAGGAAGATGGTTGTGATGGTCAAGACCATCGCGACCATCGGGCTTGTGACAAGACCCTTGTGGAAGGGTCTCGTTGCCGCAAGCCCCAGAGAGCTTTCGGCTCTAACAGAGCCGAAAGCTCTACCACTGACATCACTTGTGATGTCAGTGGGGCCGGCCCCAGACAGTAGGCATTCCCATGGGAACGCCTCCATCTGGGCAGCCACACCCCTGGGCCACCCACCAAAGGAGGCATGCTGTCACTCAACATCGACAGCACGCCCCCTTTGGTACGAGACCCAGAGCCATGGTTTGCCCATCACTATCTGGGTCTCGCGCATGCGCACGATGGAGCTGGCTCCGTCATGCGCATGCGCACTGGGCCACCATCGACCCACTTGCGAGCGCATAGCGCTCGCGAATGGGTCTGAATCAGGCAAACTGTTTCTTCAGCAAATGTGGTCTTTTCTGACTCATGGCTCCACGCTATTGTCTTTTCAGAATGTTTACATAGTAGTCACCATTAATTGTGTGTCCACGGGGAACCAGGTGGATCATACTGTGCACATCAAAGAACAGCAGAAGCATAACTTTACTCGAAGGAATCACATGGAATTCTATAGGCAGAGGAGAATTTGCGTGTTTCTATACACTGAACTGTTTTCATTCCGGATCGATTAGTCACAATCGATATCAGGAAATCGGGTATCCTCTCCAAAATTCGAACGATGTTCTTGCACAATTCAACTCATCTTCGCATCTGCTCTTCTGTGAGATTTCTGGGTATCCACCTGGCACACATGCAATGGATTTTCAGTTCCTTTGTCACAATATGCTGAACCCGTTCGAATGAGATGCCAAGTATAGCCGAAAGTTCACGAAAAGTTAACCTTCTGTCATTTTGTAGCATCTCCACAGCTTTGGCAATGCTAACATCTGTAACTGTGGTGGATGGTCTCCCAGAGCGTGCTTTGTCAGTCACTCACTTATTCCCCTCTTTGAAGTGCTTCCACCACTGAAATATTGTAGCATGGCTAATTGTTTCTCCATCGTATGTTTGCTGGAACATTTCATGTGTTTCATGTCCACTATTTCCAAGTTTAACACAAAATTCAATCACACATCTCTGATGTAGCTCACAGGCATGTGTTCCTCATCCGCCATGAAGAAACGTACAGAGATTTTCCACTCACTCTGTCCAAAAAAAGAAGACTATGGCAGTCCAACCGCAGGTTCAGACACATCGATGTATGAGCCTCACAATAACTAGCTTAATGTTGCCACGTCTACCTATGAGACAGAGAAACAGAGGCAGTCTTATTACTTTTCAATCAGCCCTCGTGTGTGTGTGTGTGTGTGTGTGTGTATATATATATATATATATATATATATATATTTTTTTTTTTTATATACTGTATATATAAAAAAAACAAGTACTGTATATGTGCACCTGGACAATCCATGTTGCAATGCAAGGGGTGAAAACAATACATACTGGCTGCGTTTGCATGTAGCCCACAAAGGCTGGACCGCTTTATTTTTACAGTGCAATTTAGACTTCAGTTTAGATACACCCCTCCCAAATCTACCACTATGCACATTTTAAATCTGCTCCACCTGCAGTGCAACATGGTTTTACCAAGGTGCAAAGTTACTTGCTATATCATGCTCTATTCCCAAGTCTGAGGGCCTGATTCGGCAAGGATCACAATTCTTTTTATACATACACACGCACCACAGTTGCTAATATCAGCGGTGCTATTTAAATTTGTGCATTCACATTGTGAATGCAGCCAGACATAAGGACGCCCACTTCCCCTTACTCACATCTGTATACTAGGGGAACATAGCGAAACAATCAGTAACATCGAGTAACATCAGACCCATGCATAGTTAAGGCAGGTCAGACCTCACTCAGGAAGTGCTAACTTCTGCACATGCTATGAGACCATAGGCAGTGTCTAGTATCGCAGTGGCTAATTTCTGCACGCTCATGCAACGGCATTGAAATGCACTGGCACGCCTCCGTTTACCTTACCACCCCCCCTCACCACCCACAAACGGCACTTCCTGTCAATCGCTCTGCTCTGGGTCTGCGTAGCCTCTGCAAACACAGTTCCCATCGCAACAGCTAGTTTGCGCTTGCGCAATGCGATGCATATGCATGTTCAATGAGAATTAATCGGCCGATTGCATGCGTATTAGCAGCTGCATTCCTTGCTGAATCAGGCCCAATATGCAGTATCTATAATAACTGTCACCTGTTAGGATTTCTTGTAGTGGATCCCATGATGTAGTATATACAGTATGTATAATAACTGGGATATGTTAGCATTTCTTCTAGTGATGTAATAACTAGGACATGTTAGCATTTCTTGAGGTGGATACCATGGCATCAGAGCCGGCTCTAGCCCATTGGGTGCCCTAGGCAAAATTTTGTCTGGTGCCCCTTAACAACATCCCATAATGAGCTGAACAGCCCCTCAGGAAAAAAAACAGATGGCCCTCCTCAGTAGGTACTGTCGACATTTTAAAACCCATCTCTCTTTTCATCAGGACATATGATGAAAAAACCAGTGGGTCTTGAAACATCAACATAACCTATGTGATTTGTGACAATATATCACTTTGTTACAACTACCGAGGAGTGCCGCCTGTTTTCTTACCTGAGGGGCTGTTCAGCTTGGTATAGGAATTTGTTTATTATACTAGGAGGGCACCCTCGAGATTACCAGTTAATTTATCCAGAGTGCCAGGCTGAATATATATATATATATATATTATATATATATATATATATATATATATATATATATATAGTCCAGAAAACCGGCACTCTCCGTATACAGAAAACAGACCTTGCCTTGGTGCCCCCCCCAGGGGAATTCCTCCAAGTTAGATATTGATATTGTGGTGGCACTCTCAGGACTTTCAAATGCACAGGAAAAATAAAGGGAACCTAAGCCCAAATGTAAGCCGACGTTTCAATCTCTTTTATTAGAGATTTTCCTCAGGGTCAACAAAATACAAAACACAAAACCATTTAAATAGACAAGACACTCACCCTCATGCAGCAGCATCAGAGGCCAACGCCAGGAGAGATGACGTCATCACGCGGCGTCACATGGACGAAGCATTCAGCATTCACAATCACCGGGTGGCTGCTGGTTACCATAGTGACCAACCCATCACCTCTAAACATGATTGAACATAGGCCCTGATTCAGAGCCGGACGCTCTGACAGAGCACTTGCTCTGAATCAGGGCCGTCCTTCCTGATTTTAGAGCAGCCTCCTGGCCAGCTCGCATAGCTGTGGGTGACCACCCACAGCTATAGCGAGCGGCCAAAAAGATGGTCACGATGTTCAAGACCATCACGACCATCGGGCTAGCGATGATACCCTTGTGGTAGGGTCTCATCTGCCGCAAGCCCTGGAGTGCTTTTGGCTCTATCAGAGCCAAAAGCACTCCCACTGACATCACTTGTGATGTCAGTGGGGCCGGCCCCAGACGGTAGGCGTTCCCATGGGAACGCCTCCGTCTGGCCAGCCACGCCCCCAGCATGCCCACCAAAGGGGGCATGCTGTCACTCACCATCGACAGCACACCCCCTTTGTAGCGAGACACATAGCGACGGTGTGCCCGCCGCTATCCGGGTCTCGCGCATGTGCACGACGGAGCCGGGTCCATCGTGCGCATGCGTACTGGCCCAACATCGACCCGCTTGCGAATGCTCAGCACTCGCGAGCAGGTCTGAATAGGGCCCATAGTGAAATCACTATAGACAACATATAAACACACACAGCAGGGACAAGCATGAACCACCAAATGAATACAATTAGCGGTAACAAAAACTATAGAACAACCGCATATAGATACACGTAATAGAAGAAAGAGCAGTCATAATATATGCAAATACCAATGTTAACAATATATAGTTCTGGATATTGATCGGGCAGTAGAGTCCATAGTAAGGGCAACACCAATTAACATCATAAACATACAAAATCTTAGAAGGTCAAAACCTGAGAATTATAACAGGAACATTATTAACTCACAAAATAAACCTCCAATGATATTAAATGGGGAAGCCCAATTAAGAAAACTCAAGACCATATTAGCACAGGCACAGTCTAATCTATCAAAATAATATGCAAAAATTTGTAAATTAAAGAAAACAGGAGAGGTGTAAGTTCTCATGAAGCCCGAAAGGGGCCACACTATTCATCCTGTGGATCCATCTAGCTTCTAGTTGGAGGAGGGATTTCTCCCTATCCCCTCCCCTAGGCGATAGTGGAACATGGTCCATAATTTTGTAGGACAAAGTTGCCAAAGAGTGATGATGTTCTTTAAAATTACGTACTATAGCTTGGTCCGAGTCCCGTCCACTGAAAGCCAGCCTGATATCCGACTGATGCTGCGCTACTCTTTCTCGGAATTGACAAATTGTCTTGCCCACGTACGCTAGACCGCAAGGGCACTTTATAACGTAAATTACTAAGGTACTAGTAAGGTAAGTACATATTTTATAAATAATTTACCGCCTGAATAGGGATGAGAGATGTAATGTCCTGTCTCCATATAGCGACAGGTGACACAAACTAAGCACCTGTAGCATCCCGGTTTTTTAGAAAGGAAGTTCTTAACCCTTGGAGTAGAAAAGTTTGTAATGTTGTTTTTCAACAGGCAATCTTTGAGGTTAGGACCTCTACGATAGCGTTGCATTAGTCTCGAATCTTTTAGACACCAGTTAATTTATCCAGAGTCCTGGGCTGAATATATATATATATATATATATATATATATACACAGTACACACACACATACACAGTCCAAGGTGTGGCGCTCTCCATAATAAAGACACAAGTCAAATATTTCAATCAACGTATCAGTACATTGTATCTATCTTCAGGATTACAAAAAATAAATATACATTTCTTACCTTATATAACTAATCACCTCTGAGTGAAGTCGCACCAAAAGTCTGGGACCCACTGCCCGTCCGGCAGCATACATAGATGACGTTATCACGTTGATGACGCAGATATGTAACACAAACCATCACCAAGACAACACATACAACAAAAGACCGGCACTGGAAAACAAATCAATACAATTGGACATAGCTCAGCTGGTAGTTAATGTAAACAGGACCAAACAACAAACATCAAAGCACCAAGCGTAGTAATGATGCATAGCAATCATAATAACAATAATAATAATAATAATAATAATAATAATAATAATAATAATAATAATAATAATAATGATAAATTATATATATATATATATATATATATATATAAATATATATATTATATACACACACATATATACATACATACAGTATATGCACACACACATATATATACACTCACATACTTATACATATATATGTGTGTGTATATTATATATACTGTATATATATATATATATATATATATATATATAGACATATACATATTTATACACATATAGATTACACCACCCCCTCTCCTCTTATAGTCAGTCACTGCCAGACGCAGCACTGACAAAACCACTCTTTACCCCCAGGCCTTTCCCCCAGCTAGCCAGCTAAATTTAATGATGCTGTGGCTGTGCTTTATAGTTGTTATTAGTTTACTCAGTCTCTGTCTTACCTGCGGGCAGCGGCCTGCCTACTTCCCAATGGCTGGGCCTTAAGATGGAGGCGGAGCCGCAAAGGTCCATGGGAGGTGTGGCAGTAGCAGTGCATGCGCAGCATGCCCTCCTGTGGCCATCTTGGCTCCACCTGTACACTGTCAGAATGAGCTTCTATGCAGGAGCTCATTCTGACTAAGGGCTGGGTGGATGCGGATCCCGGTCACATGACTGGCCTGGCCATCCGCTGCGCTGCCTGATTGTGGCAGCGCGCTGGTGGAAAGAGCAAGTACCTGTGCCGGCTCTGGGGTAGGTGGGACCGTGGGAGCAGCGGCAGGTGGGGGGGAAAGACAGGCAAAGCTCAGCGGGGCCGGCAACAGAAATCTTGGGGCCCGTTACACCGATATTTCTAGGGGCCCCCCTCAACCCCTCCTCCACACAAACCACCCACACCTCCCAAAACATGTAACTAAATGCATCTCCATATATCTGCATATCCATATATATATATATATACTGTATATATAACATAGGCATGAGCTGGCACGCCTCGATATACAAAATGTTTCTACCCTGTGGCCACTCACGTGTTCAATAGATAGTTAGTTCAAGGTGGCACTTTTGGGACTTTATACAAAGAAAAGAATCAAAAGAGCAAAGTAGTAAAGTTCCACGTTTCGTTCCTACAGGACTGAAATTGTACAGTATCTAATATATCTATATATACAGTTAGTTCAAGGCGGCACTCTCGGGATGTATAAAGTCCCAAGAGTGCCGCCTGCTGACTTGAACTAACTGTGTATATATATATATATATATATATCTTTAGATATAATATATAGATATATCAATAGATATTTAAGCTCTGGGGGTCCGGCACAGGTGTACCCCCCTGTCGCTGGGCCTGGAGCTCAGCCCTGGAATGCCCCTAGCATTCTGAGTCACCCATAAGCATTTGCTTATAATGCCTATGCCTAGGGCCGGCTCTGCATGGCATATTATATGCAGTGCACTTTTTATTTTACTTATACAAGCAGCGACACAGCCAGTACAGTACTGTAAATTAAAATACAGACTGTAAGAATACCAGGTGACCTGGGTAACCTGGGTTCAGGTATCAATCAGAGGAGCGAATTATATTGAAGACAAATTGAGCTTTATTCAAGGAGACACAGAAATCCACCAAACAGCAAGCAGGGTTATACTAATAAAGTCCAATCACAGTTCAGCAAAGTATTTTCCAGTTGTTCTATATCTCCTCCTTACCTGGCCAGCGATGACAGCTATAGAAGGGCACATCTGACTCCCGATGACACTCAGAGGGGACGACACCCTAACATCCAGAGAGTCAAACTGTACACACTTCCCTTCCCACAATTTTTGCCTGCTGGTTGTCCTATCTCACTCTTTCTGATTGGTGGGCCCTGTTGTCAGTCTTTCCAGAGGGGAAGGAAAAGGACTTTTCTAACAGGAACACTCCCTTGCTGTCTGCTTCTGGCAAGCTTCCTGCGAACTGAGGGCTTCAATTTAAGAGCACTGAACTTGGTCATAGAGTTAACTCTTTCCTTTCTAACATGCAGGCAAGTCCTAGTGGTTCCTCTCCCTTACCTCCTCACACCGACAACCCTCTGAATAATGTACACACCAACCTCAATATTGACCATTTAATTAATTCCCACATCCTAATATATTATTAACTCTTGTATTCTTACAGAAAATGGCCGGGAGTTTATCAAGGCACACACCTGTCTCTGGAAATGCAAGTTCTCATGTCATTCTAATAAGCAGATGAGGGTACAGGCCATCCAAGAGTTGGTGACTCTGAGTGAAAACCATTACCCTTATGCTACTTCAGATTGGGTGAGCAAAAATAATAAAAAAATGTTAACTGTTTTTAAGAAAGATCTAAACAAGGTGCAGGCCTTAAAAAAATCCATAGCTGGGTCAGACAAGGTTTATGTAGCTACCCGGTGGTACTATAACCTAATCAACTTCAATGCTGACCAAGAGGATCAGTGGCCATGACAGAGTTCAATGGCCTTGGATGTCAATGACGGAGCTAGTTGTTCATAACAGAATGTGGAGGATATAGATTACTCATCATTCATGGACATGGTAAGTAAAAATTATACAATAATTTCTATTATCCTCTCACATTGCTATACTGCATTGTCAATGAAAGTGCTATCATTTTATCACAATAAAACCACCATGTCATTTTGTCAGTCCAGGGCACCATCTCCATAAAATACTGCAAGTATATTTCCCTGTAATGTGTAGCCTTTTCTGTGTGTCCTCAGGATATGCTGGGCCCCATTGGTGTCCATCTCTCAGCTTCCTCAGGACAATCAGTGGACTCATCCATCCAAACCAAAAGGTTTTGGGAGAGAGGATGCTTTGTGTCTTAAAAAGTTGTGAAAAACACCCAGGTAATCCTCAAATTAATGCTTGTATGGAATATTCTGAACTGGTTTCTCAATATTCTGAAGGCATTTTCAACAACCCTACTACATTAGCCAGTAATTAAAGATCCTCCACTCCTCCTTGGTGGCATGGCTTAGGCACATTGGGGAGTAGTGCATAATCCTCATCTGTAACAAAGACAAAATTGAGCCGAAACTTTGTCTGACTGACAGAGGTTAGGGGCAGGTTGCCTTTTTTCAGACTATCATAGAAGTCTGTGTTTTCCAAAGCCCAACAATATGAGACTCTTTTATTTTTGACAACATCCCCAAATATGAACTTGTAGTTAGCATTGACAATTACCATCAGGACAGAGCTGAAAAATCCATCATAGCATTATACGGACATGCATCCCATAAATTGCTCCTCCACAGTTGGGGAAATTCCAACGGTCTTCAAAATCCTGGGCAATAGCCAACCATTACTCATTTGTGGAAGGAATTTGGAAACAGAAAATATTGATATGATTATATTTATTAACATGACATTTTTATTTTTATTTTTCAGCTGTCTGCATTGCAAGAGAAACCAGAAGACAATGATCTTACAGCTCCCACACAACTTCCCACACTACCCGCACCAGTCAACCCAAATCCTGCCATTCATGGTCAGGCCATTGTAACAAGGAGGGGCAAAGAGTGACCCCAGATGGTGGCAGATGCGACTGATTCCCTCAACTATCATGTGCTGCAATCATCTAGCACAGTCCTCAACAGGAGGACTGAATCTGTGGATGCCATAGAGACATTTGTCATAGCTAAACTGAGGGAGATGGAAGACTGGAAGAGAAAGGCCCCAGAAGCTTGTTGGTGACAACAGATAGAGAACAGCCAGGTATGAACAGCTATATTGCAAACCCTATTGGCAAGAGTAAGGAGGCTTTCAAGCCTGTGTAAGTTGCTCCCCCTGTCACACATGAGTTTCAATCCACCAATGCAGCAGCAACATTTTTGCAATCCCAAAATCCTTCCACCAACCCCAAGAATATCAACTCCAGCTAGTGGTAGTGAGTTGGAGTTTAGAGGTACACCATCGAGTAAGGAGAGTTTATACCAGTTTGACACCCAGTATCATAACCTGTGTTTATTTTGTTATACAGTAGTTAGTTCAGGTTATATATTTATTTCATTTTATCGTTCTACAGTTTATATGTTATATATTTATATTTAGTTAAAGTTTTATAGTCTTTGTAGAGTAATATATGTTAATTTGAAAAGTTTAGTAAGTTTTATATTTTAATAAAAAAATATATTTCTTGGTAAATTTTGCACTTCCTTTAAATATTGATCTTTAAGCACCTGGATGATGGCTTTACACATCTAAGGTATGATCAGGCACAGTGCCTATGTTGAGATGAGTGTGCTAAATTTGAGGTTTACCAGGGACCTTCCAGTAGCCAGAAAGCACAGGGAAGCCAACAGGTGTTCTTCTGCAGGTATGGCGCTGCTTAAATAGACGTCTTGTCTTTTTTCCATAAGGCAACCAATTGCAGTAGCTTCTGAAATGTGGGGTCATCTATAGAAAGGAAATTCCTGTAGTCAGCAGGATTATTTTCTCGAATTTGGGGTAATAGAGTCATATGGGGCAATGACTCTCTCCTCAGTAGCCAGTCCTTGGTCCAACAGCTCCTATTGATAAGGGCCCTTCTCTCCTTCCTCATTCTGATCTCAGGAAGCTCACTGTAGTGACCACATAGTCAGCAATAACTTAATCATAATCCATTCTTGCAGCTATAATAACCAGGGTACAATCAACAGTATCAATAGTAGTGATGTGCAGACTTGGTTCGGTTTGGATTTTCCTGCAAAGTTTGGATTTTTCCAGCCAAAAATTGTGTCTCAGAAAGAGGCAAAATGTCATCTTTAATGGACAAACATCATCTTTCATGGACAAAAAGTCATAAAAGATGATGTTTGTCCATAAAAGATTACATTTTGCCTCTTTCTGAGACACAATTTTTGGTGGGAAAAATCCAAACTTGGTGGGAAAATATGAACCGAACCAAGCCTGCACATCTCTAATCAATAGTAGAGTGCAATTGCAGTGTATATAACAAGCTTCTACACAATACAATAGCAATACCGTATTGGTAAATATTATGCTCCTCTTCCTGTGTTTTCAGTTCAGTCCAGTCCATTATTAGAGTTAGCATTTTCCACCTGAAAGCACAATTATCTGACAGCATGTACAGAGACACTATATCGTCAAGACAATTTGGAATCAATAGTATCATTTGAACTAAGCAATTATTAAGAAGTGTGTACGCTGTATATTGGCCAAATTCTGGATCATTTTGGTAGTACTGAAATGGTCTACTCATTACCATCATTTGAAATAATCATGTAGTGTGTTCCAACAATTACAGTTATTATATTTACATGAAATTATTGCAAAATGTATTGAATACTGTAAATACCATAAAGAGTTCAAAATGCTTCAAATATAATAATTTAAATATGTTCAGTCAATATCTGAGCTTATTGACTTAATTTCTCCTGGGAACTGAATGACTGACTAATTGATTTTATAAGACAGATAACATTGTTAGGTAACATACAGTATAACTATAGATGACATCTATTGCTTCACTATAGAACTAGCTTTGCTTGATGATTTTACCTCTTCAGAATAGGTAATTTCATAATATTAGTAATATTGTCTTCCAATTATGTGAACAATTACTATAATAAGGAGTTTGCTAGTGTTATAAGAGCCTTATCTGGGACAATCAGGAGGCTGCACAGAGAGATACACTTCTCCTGCCATGAAAACATAAGATGCATTCTATCAAAGTAATACATAGTACAAGCAATGAGAAGTGAATATATTGACCAATATTTATCATACTTTTGTCATTTTGTAACTATATGCAAAGTATAAAATCACAACACTTGGTTTCCCAACACTTAGGGGCCTATGTATCAAGCTTTTTTTCATAAACTTATTTAGAAACTGCAGTTTCTGCATAATTTTATGAATTGTAGCTATGTACTAATAGCACCATGTAGGAGACTTCATAGAAATCTCCATCAGAGTGCTAATTGGCATTATTATTAATGGGGATGATGATCTCAGCCCTTTGTACCAAACTCCAAAAGCTAAGCTTTTTGGAGTTCAGTCCTTTACTTTACTTGGACACTTACAAACAAGAATGAGATCTTTTGATCTTTTATGTGCAGCATCAGTTTTCACAGGAAAAATCTTGTCTTTCACAAACGTGAAAGACCTTGAAATAATGCTGGGGATATAACCCACAGGGACAGAGGTTACCGCAAACGCTATCACTGCGAGTTTCACTTTGTACATAGCAAGGAAATTTTCATTAAAAATGAAAATATCTGCCGCAATATGGAACCTTAATAATCGCGGCAGTTCCCTGATTAATAATTCCTAGGCCTCTTAGATTTCTGAAATATTCAAATTACCTTGGTGTGCGTAGGTCCCTACATTTTTTTTTACATTTTGTTTGAAGGTATAGGAAAGTGACTGTGAATTTTATAGTCTCAGCCACATACAGTAATTTGAGTATCCTAGTTTTTCATTTCAAAATGATGTGTTCTTCCCTACATATTTTTTATAATTAATATGAGGCTCTACTAAGGGCTACAGGCATTTTTGCAATATTTAACTAAACACAAATAACAATTGTGGAACAAGTCATACAAATAATAGAAGTGTCAGAATGGAGGGGGATAGGAGATTTACAGCCAAGAAGATTGTAAAGATAAACAAACATTAAATATAAAATAAAAACTTAAAATTTTATCCAACAAAGGGAAAACCAAACAAAAAATGTTTTTATAATATCAAAAAACACACTTTGGTCCTCATTCAGAGCTAGTCTGAAACTTAATAGCAATTAACATTTTTTTTAATTCAGTTGCAACTGCAACTCCCTCCACTTCTATCTGAGACTGTAGGTGTGACTTCACTGTTGTACAGAAAATGCTAAAACTGCAATACACAATAATATATTGAAGCTTCTGGCTGATAGTCCAGCTAATAAGTACCCAAGTGGCTTGGAGCAGCTGATTTGCTCATCACTGATTTTTTTCACCACTTATAATTAAATGTGCAGGTTTACCCTTCTCTAATTGTGTCTGACACATTCTTTATTTCTGGAAACAAGGGCCCTCATTCAGAGCCGTATGCTCTGAGCAGAGTGCACGCTCTGAATGAGGGCCGGGCTCCATTTTCATGGAGCGTCCTCCTGGACGCTCGTATAGCTGTGGGTCACCACCCACAGGCTATACGAGCGTGCATTGTGATGGTCGCGATGGTCGAGACCATCGCGACCATCGAATTTGCGAGCCGGAGCCTGCGGTTGAGGTTTTCAACCGCAAGCTCCGGAGTGATTTTGGCTCTATCAGAGCCAAAATCACTCCCACTGACATCACTAGTGATGTCAGTGGGCCAGCTTCTGACGGGAGGTGTTCCCGTGGGAACGCCCCCGTCAGGGAGGCACGCCCCCGGCACGCACACCAAAGGGGGCGTGCTGTCAATCAACATTGACAGCACGCCCCCTTTGATCGGACACAACGAGCGAAGGACTTTCCTTCGCTCGTCGCGTCTGGCGCATGCGCACGACGGAGCTCCCTCCGTCGTGCGCATGCTCAGTCCATAACATCGACCCACTTGCGAGCGGACAGCCGCTCGCGAGTGGGTCTGAATCAGGCCCAAGGTTTCTTACTATGGAAAATGTCTATTCTTTAATCACTTATTCTGCTGTTTTCATGTATTTGAATAAATGGGTGTGTTCAATGGATTCTTTAAATAGTTTCCAAAAGCAGGGCCGACGAGAGCTGCGCCGCGCCCAGGTGATAGGGGGCGTGACCTAATTGCAGGAGTACAACCAGCAGACAAATATAAGGCGAGGATTTTTTGCTAATGGACTGATTGGTCACTTGTCACCATCAACTGGTGATATATCTAAACCTGACTGAAATATCCAGATTTACTTTTTATTTCAATTTTATATCCTAAGTCATTTCGGCTGACTCAGGACTTTTTATTGGGGATATTTTATTGGGTCGCAATTTAGGCAGATCAACTGTATTTACCCAGTGCATATGGTTATTCTTTATTCTTATTTTTTTATGAATGAAAATCATTCTGTGTTTAGACTTAGATCCCATCCCCAAGATATCTCATTATGGTATGCATATATTCCAAAATATGGAAAAATATCCAAAATACTTCTGGTCCAAAGCAGTTTGGATATGGGAGACTCCCATAACCTGTAATAATTAAATATATGTGATCAATTTTCAAGCAATACACATTATTTAATATTAATATTTATTAATATAGTTTTACTGAATACTTTCTCAAGGTCCTGGATAACTACAGTAAATAGCAAAATAGCTGTTTAACAATATTCTGTTCAGATATCTCCTAACCCTATTTAGTTTGTAAAATAATTTACTGTACCACAATTTTAATCTAAAGTTGCAATCTGCAGTATATTTAGAATTTTTATGATTCCATAAAACAATAATTTGTATGGACCTCCACGATATCTAGTGCCCAGCTGATCAGGTACATGAAGCCATTTCTTTTGTCACCTCTGCTGAACACACCTTGCATTTCCCTCTCCCTCTGAGCAGAGTTAAATCTTTGCAGTTCAGATCCACAATACATTGACCTCACTTTTTTGCTAGACAGCCTCAGCTCCTAGGCCCACTAGCAGCTGCTGTTCCTTTCTTCTTTATAGTACTTTATTAGGTCTGCCAATATAGATGTCATACAGAAGCTAGTTAGAACATTTTAGATAACTGTTGAGAACACTATTGATGTATTTCTGTTGTGAATGGGTAGCCTTTACAAGAATATGTTGCTAGGTTGCAAGCCTCCTGGTAGAACAATGAGGAGTTTGTGATCTGTAAATTTATATTGTTTAAGCTACAGGATCACTCAGTGCTCTTCCTCCCACATGTAAGACATTTTCCCTGACAGTAACCTTCTCTTGACTACTTTCTTATTATGGTTGGGATGCATCACGCATCGCATCGGATTTTTAATGCAATGCTTCCCGACACTTATTGCATGTATAGCGGCATTTATTAATGCTTTATGCATGAAGATTGAAGCAAAGGACAGTTCTCCCGATAAGAGCTGTCCTTTGTGGTGGTGTGGGAACTTCTGGGTTTCTGACCCAAGAGTCCATCTGTGCATGTGTGGCCATCGGGCAGTGCATGCATGAGCTGTGAGGGATAATGGGAATGATCGGGTACAAAATTTAAATATCCAAAGCTTGATGCACATGGGGAATGTGGTCAAAACTCTGAAAACTGCATTTTTGGTGTTGATGCATCCCGCCCTGCCTTGTCTTTATTTTTTTATGTTGACCTTTTTGTCAATGATGTTTTGTGTACACTAACCACACGAAATCTAAAGTAATTAATTTATGCTAATAGGGCAGCACATGCTCAAAGTTCAAAACATATAGCACATAGCAAATAAACCATTCAATTGCAGAATGAGAAAAAAGAGCCAACTCATCTAGATTCATATCGAAAAGTGCAAAATGATCAAATCAGATAAATAGGCATTGTAATGACAAAACATAGTACAATGTCTGTAATTAATCACAGGAATGACAGCATATAATATAAATGAACTTATCAAGAACAGATGTCAGGGTTGTCAAATAGGACAAGTATAGCTGGTCATTCTGGTATAAGGCAGTGGCCAGACAGCCATTTTGGTGCAATTCATGCACCTTCGTCAAAGGATAAGGACAGATTGCAAAGCAGGCTACTAACTAACCACACCCATAATATATATCAAGCAAACAAGTAACGCACCTGTGTGTAACAGCACCATACACCTATGTGAACCCCCGGCTAAGTGGGACATTACATCAGGTCACCTAGCAACCAGTCAAAACAGGAAGTCATAATCCAGAAATGACAGTGATAACCTATGGTAACCAAGATAACCACAATAAACACATCATGAGTCGCCAGAGGGGGCAAAAAATACCAGGTCATAGGTTGGGTGTGATGTGTTGTTGCCCCACAACAGCCATAAGCAAAATAAGGGTTGCCATATAAATCAAAACAAAACAAAAATAAAAACGAAAACAAGTGTCGGTAAGGTGCAAATGTACAGGAGTCCTCCCAAAACAAAAACAATTAACCAATAACAAACATGGATAGATATGACAAATAGCATGAGCAGGCTCAACATGTAATGTTGTAACTTAACAGTATAAAAAGATGAACTGACACATAAGGCATCACAAACAAATAGAATCATGAGTATACTGGAGACCAGGCTCAACAATAAAACACAGCACATATCACAAAAACATTCCAATGAAGTACCCTTATGTAGACCAGAGGGTACAATAGTGTACAAATGATGAACCCAGACACATTGCTTCTGTAGAAGTAATTTCTTCCTGTCTCCTCTCTTTCCCAGAGGGGTAATGTGATCAATGAGTGTGAAACAAAAATCCAGCATAGTATGTTTCTTAGTTTCAGAATGTCTTGCACGGGGGGAGTATTAGCAGCTTTTGCAACAAGTGCCTTATTAATTGAAGACCAAGAAAGGGCAATCCTCTTTTTGAGCCTCCTAACTATTAAGCTATTTAGTGATGTTTCTGTATACCAACTCTTCTTTTTTTGGGGGGGGGTCATCAATTTCAGAAAACTATGCTGCTCCTGCTGCTGGCCCCATTGTAGAATCATTATTACAGATTTTTCGTAACTAATTGCGTATCTGAAATCTTGGTGATTATATCTGCAGGACATCTAATGAAAAAAACAATGTCTTTAAAGAAGATACAAACCACATAGTATTTTTATAGCAAAGTAAAAGCATTTTAGCAGCCATTTTTAACCTTTTGTCACTAGTCATTATGCCAATTTACATCCACAGATCGACTAGCTGCATATTTAACTACAATTTAGAACATTACAAATTATCTTTGTAGCATAGAAAATTTGGTAGTTTTATTGACCCTTGTGAAAATGAAATAATTAGTAGACTCTGATAAATGTAGTGTGATAACTGATTGCAAGGTATCACAGCTTGTAAAGATTTAATTTTACTTTGCAAATTGATTTTAAAAACAAATGACCCAGTTTTATTTAATGACAGTTGAAAAGTGGTATTTAAAAACACTCAATTAACACTGGCTTTTGCATTGTTCAATATAATGAACAGAAGAGAAAGCATGCAGCTAATTTCAATGAGGACAGTTTGCATGCTCCTTCCCCTAGAGAAAATGGAGTGTGAAGTGATCTATTCTAGTTTTTCTTTCAATACTATATCCATGTGGGTTTGAGCTTCTGTAAAAGGATGAACATTCAGATGTTCAAGCTACTCAATCTCAACTTCTTCAGACGCTGTTTACATAGCATTGTGCTTAATTAAAGGCAAATATTGAAATAATTTAAAAAATAATTCCCTGCACAGAGTCTAAGTGGCCAGCTTACCAGAATTGACTGAAGATCCATTTTACATGTTTTTTTCCTGAAACCAAAGAGGCAATTTAACTAATTTTTAGAACATTATGCAAATCTAGTCATTAGTATGTATTGTCAAGCATTGTGTAACTAGAGTGATTGGCTTAAATTGTTCAGGCTCTATCCAAATGACAAAACTGATTTGAAAAGAAAGAACATATTGTAAAATGTTTAATGACCTAATTCAATTGGCATATGTGATCCAAAGTGCATTTAATTCAATACTATTATGAAAATTACACATAATTCAAATCAACAAAAAAAACATAATGTCCCATTAAATAATTTTGATACTATAAATAGAGCTAACATATCTGTGTAACAAAAATCATATTATATGCAGTTACTGCAAGTAAAAAAGTGTCTCGATTGACAATCAATAGGTCAACACCAGATGGTCGACAGGCAATAGGTAGACATGGTCAATAGGCTGACGGGTACAAATGGTTGATAGTGCAGAAGTTTGACAGGGTTATGGTCGACAAGTTCAAATAATCAACACACAAACGGTAAACAAAAATGGTTGACACCAGTGGCGGCTCCAGAGTTGGGGCTGCAGTTGATGTCCAAAATTCAAAGAGGGGAGCCACACCAACTGCAAGTGAGTCCCAGCCAGCAATGTTTGGCAGCATTTGGAAGGGCAGTTGGTGTGGCCCCCTATTTGAATTTTGGACTGCACTGCAGCCCCACCTCTGGAGCCGCCACTGATTGACACATTTTTTTTGTAATTTAACTCTAAACCTAACCCTTCCCCTTTTTGCCTAACCCTAACCCTCCCCCAGTGCTTAACCTCAACCCTCCCCCTAGTACCTAAACCTAACCCTAGCCTAACCCTATCCCTCCCCTAGGGCTTAAACCTAACTGTCCACCCAGCAGTGTAATCCTCCCTTAAATGCCTAACCATAAACCTCATCCTCACCCTAACCCTAACAATGTTGAAAAACCGTGTAAAAACATGTCAACCATTTTTGTGTTGACAATCTGTGTGTCGACCATTTGAACTTGTTGCCCCTTTAAACATGTCAACCTTATGCACTGTCGACCATTTGTCAGTTGGCACTTTCTCCCTGTCTACTTTTTGACCTTGTGGTGTTGACCTATTGACTGTCGATCTTTCATCCATATACCATACTTTATGTGTCTAAATTTAGAGTTATTACAGTACATTGTTTGATCATTTCTTCTCATATGATGTGTAAGTAATACTTCTCATATAATTTGTTTCTTGAAAAAGTTCTAAGAGGGGAGTGAAATGCGTCGAAGGGGTCTTAATTACACTGTGACCAGTGCTGTTGCAACTCGGAGTGGACTTTCTGCTACTTATCACTACCCACTGCAACTTTGAAGCCTATGCGCATAGAGAGGTGTCGGCTCAATTCAGAGCGCAGCCAGCTGGCAGTCAGGATGTGGGGTAGTGAGGTAGAAATTGCATCACCAGCGGAGACACGAGGCCACTGTTAGACCACATTGTCGGCCGGGTACGTGTTTTGCTTACAGCCGCCTCTCCGTTCTGTTACCACGAGGTGACTCCCGCTATATTTACCATCACCGTGTGGAGTGGTATTGCGGTAATCCCTCTCACCACATCTAGTGCTTCATATCCATTCTATAAGGGAGCTCCGGCGCACCACAGATCCCAGCCCAACGCTGACACACATGCTTATGCATCTGATACCCAAATGAGGGGGGACTTTTATTGTTCATCAAATTATCATGTGAACTGCTATTTAGGTGGATCTATGGTGGTACATTCAGCGCTCTTTTACCTATTATTAACAAGATAAAGAGCTCCGGTACACTACAAGTACCAATAAAATGCCAATATTCAAGCTAATTGGATACCATAAAATATCTGATATATCAAGCAGTGAGCATTTAAATGCAATTGTATCAATTCAGATACATCCATTTGAGTTGTAAGAGCTGTCAAAGGAATTGCAACATCTTGTTGAATTATATTCTCCATAGAGAGATATTTTTTATGATAATATGTAATTTTTACTATTGTTTGTATATTAAATGTTTTTATGATTCAGAGAAGTTTGTGATGTGGATTAATTAAGTATATTGAACTACTAGTAACAGCAGCGCAACTTATATATGTTTCTTCCTTTGAATCTTTTGCTGTGCATGTCAAATTAGCAACTGACATTTAAATTTTGCAGCGCTGTTGATTGTGTAGGAGAATATTGGTGTCTCATATTGATATTGGAATATATGTGTATATATATATATATATATATATATATACACACACACTATATATAGTCTATATACGCTGAGGGAAGGATGCACTCGCCATTAAATCAATAGTCCAATTTATTAAAACATCATCAGATGCATGTAGATGTCATCTTGGTCAAGCGATTTTAGATCTCATCAGGGTCGACGTTTCGGTTCACAAGAACCTTTATCAAGACCTTAGTTATATGGAGTCAAACATAGACAGTGTTTCAAAAAGAACATGACATGATCTCGGCATCCATCAAGACAAGACAAAAACTTTCAGGTCTAAAACTGGTTGTCATACATCATACAAAACTTCCAGTTTTAGACCTGGAAGTTTTTGTCTTGTCCTGATGGACGCCAAGACCATGTCATGTTATTTTTGAAACACTGTCTATGTTTGACTCCATATAACTAAGGTCTAGATAAAGGTTCTTGTGAACCGAAACGTCGACCCTGATGAGATCTATAGTCGCTTGACCAAGATGAGATCTACATACATCTGATGATGATGTTTTAATAAATTGGACTATTGATTTAATGGCGAGTGTATCCTTCCCTCAGTGGAAATAGACTATATTTTAGGGGCCAGTTGGTCCTTGGAAGCACCCCGACCATGTCTATGTAAAGTTGTGAGTGCAGGACTCCTTGGGATATATACTATATGTATATGTATATATATATATATATCCACATAACTTCATATATATATATATATATATATATATATATATTTATATATATATATATATATATTTATATATATATATATATATCTCCACATAACTTCAGTTTGACTTGGTTTTTCTGCACTATTGGAATTATGATATATGGAGCGCCAGGTGTGAACTGAGGATATCCATCCTTCTGTTAACCCTTTAGTTCTTGTTGCTGTATTTCATATAATTTGTTGTAATACTAGAGGGCACCGTCTTCTGTTTCATTGCTGAACATTTTCCATTTGACTCCAGATGCATGCTTCTGACCTGCCATCTACAAGAGCTACTAGTACATACATACATACATAAAGTAGAATTGTATATAAAGCATGCCATCTAGGGAGGCCATAGATGAAGCTGAAAATAGAGAACATGTTTCTGTAGAGCCGGGGTCCACAACCACGGGCCTCAAGGCACACTAACAGTCCAGGTTTTAAGGATAGCCATACTTGATCACAAGTGACTTAATTAGTACCTCACGTAATTTTGATTTTAGGACCTATGCTCAACCATGGATATCACTAAAACCAGGCCTGTCAGTATCCCTTGAGGACCGAGGTTGGGAATCACTGCTGTAGAACAACAACTTAAAATTAATATTTCATGTTTTCTTTCTCATCAAAGTGTATGTTTAATAGGGAATAGTAAGCTTCACTTGGACAGGGGCTGATGCAAATTGATACATATTCTCTATTAAGAGCTACATAATATAGTGGTACTATATAAATAATGGTGAATAAATAAATAGAATAACTAATGCAATATATTCAATATAAATAACAATGAATGAAAAAATTATACACAAGCCTGGTAAAGCAGGATATGTGGTTGGATCACAATATGCATTATTAGCTGCAGCTCAATACAACATACCTAATATATAATTTCATTGGATAACACCAGCCGTCATAAAATTGTTTTGGTGGCCACTATGAATAGACTCATCTGGTGTGAAGTGCATTGAGTGTCCATCAAATGCAAGGTGTAATAAAAGTTCTCAGAACTTTCATATATTATGTAAATTTTAGAATTAGGGAGCTAAAGTTGAGCTAAATATTTAAATAAGCCTTATCCAGTTTTAACGACCATGCATCTGTGTTAAATGACGTTCTGCCACCAACTGAATTACACTATATACGTGTTTTATTCTCTTTTCATGTTGAAAATATCTAACCGTTTGTGATAGAATTGCTTTTTCAAAGAGAAGTATTTAATTATTTATTTATTCATTCACTCATCCCTTTCCCTTCACCCTCAGAAGCACCCTGGGCTTTCTACCACTTTCTTTTTGCCATTTTACCGGTGGCCTGCACATACGCAGTATGAAGAGGGGTTCCACACAGAGTCTGCATATTGGCCCCTCCTTTCTTAAACCACCCCTGGTCTCACAGTACCAAGTACAAAGCTAGAAATAAAGATTTAGATGGGCGAGGGTGTTCCTAGTAAAGTACAGTGTAGATGCACTGATTAGTTTTTTTTTGGCAGCAGCTCAGCAACTGGCACAAAGGCACTGTTGAGGTAGAGAAGTGTCATTTGCAGTATATCATTTGCACACTCGTATTTTCACACTCGCTGTTATCATTTGTTGTATGTATTTATATTTAATTACAAAGTGCATATTTTACCCACACTTTGTCTAAGTGATTTATTTCACCCATGTCAAGGCACCTGGAAGGAGAAAGCTGATATCATCATGATGTCTTCACACAAAGGACTCCATTTTGTCACCAGCTCAGAGACAGTGATCTTTGGTGCTCACCCTATACTTTTAATGAGAACCATTTTCCCCCTTATGGCATTGTATTTTTTCTAACCACTAAAATAAACAGTTTACCCTGCATACAATTATCACATATAATAAAGGAGGTTACAATGTTCCTTTACACTCATTATTCATTTAAGCCATAATTTAAGATAGAGATGTACGCCGACCCCATGATTTAGTTTTGGTTTTGGATCTGCATTAACTGTTGTGTTTTGTTTTTGTTTTTGCAAAATCAAAATCTGGATTAACTGTCATGTTTTGTTTTGGTTCTGGTTTTGCAAAACCACCTTCATGTGTTTTGGTTTTGGATCTGTATTTTCTTCAAAAATCGATAAAAACAGCCAAAATCACATAATTTGGGCCTTTTCTACCTAGAGTATTATTAACCTTAATAACATTAATTTCCAGTCATTTCCAGTCAATTTTGACCACCTCACAGCTCACAATATTGCTCACCAACATAAGACAAAGGCTGGCTGGCTAAACTAAGCAACCAACAGAGCAGCGGCACAAACACATGGCAGTTATTTCTGTTTACATATGTTTGGAATTAGTAATGTATTAGCAATAACCAATCACACTAACTCACAAGTACGTTCAATAGAAAATAATACAACACAGAATTTACTAAAAATCATGCGTGGAATATCCTTGCTCGAAACAAGTAGTTGTAGTTAACAAGCAGCAAACAGGAAATCCCTACACCATGTGTAAATAGCAACAGCAGACATGAGTGCCCCCTACACAAGTGCACATGATCTCAGCACATGCCTATTCTCAGTACCCAATATGTATTTCCATCCTGGGGGTGCTTGGCCACTGATGACTGGCACTCTGTGCCCATGTAAAGTCCCGATCAATCAGCTTTTTTGTTAAGCAGTTCCCCAAAATCTCCCCAACCATACAAACAATGTTCTGTACCTGTGGGTCAGAAACAGCGCGAGTCAGATACACTGCAGGGTACAGTGCGGGTCGGATACAGTGCAGGTCAGATACAGTGCGGGTCAGATACAGTGCAGGTCAGATACAGTGCAGGTCAGATACAGTGCGGGTCAGATACAGTGCAAGTATGCATGCAATCGGCCAATTGTTGCGTTCTGCGCATGCATATGCATCGCAGTGCGCGTACGCAAATACTCCACTGCGATCGGGACTGCGATCACAGTGACTTTGCAGACTTATCGCAGCGTAATTGACAGGAAGTACCATTTGAGGGTGGTGACCGGGGAGTGGTCGTCAAAATGCAGGCATGCCAGTGCATTTGAACACCGTTACAGGGGCGTGCATAAAGTAGCCACTGCAATGCCATACGTAGCTTGGGCTTTCACTGTGTGCGATGAGGTTAGCATTCCTGAGTAAGGTTAAAACTTGTGCATGTGTGCATGAGGCTGCGATTGTACTCGATGTTACTGATGATTTCGCAGTATGGCTAAGTATTAAGGATGTATGTAAGGTAAAGGGGGCATCCCTATGTTAGGCTGCATATGGGATTGTGATTGCAATCATTAGCATATCTTCACAGTGAGACCGTGTGTGTAATCGCTATTGCATTCGCAATAGCAATCCTTACTGAATCAGGCCCGTAGTGTGGGTTGGATTCAGTGCAGACTGGATACAGTGTGGTTGGATACAGTGCAGGTCGGACACAGTGCGGAATACAGTGTGGGTAGGATACAGTGTGGTGCGGACACAGTGCAGTTTACAGTGAAGGTCGGATAGAGTGCGGGTCGGATACAGTGTGGATTGGATACAGGGCCTGAATCAGTTTTGGGAATAGAGTAATATTTAAAACAGAAAAGAAATATGCCCGCGCTCGGTTTTACCCATATCATAGTTATGATATGGGTAAAACCGAGCGCGGGCATATTTCTTTTCTGTTTTGTTTCAAAATTTTGCCTTGTGCTGTCATGGCAGCTTTCAATTAAGGCTATAAAGACCTAGTTGGGTGTGGCTAACAGCCAGCCCCTGTATAGATGTGTCCCTCTGCATCTAGGAGGTGAGTACATTTAACTGCAATGTAATGATGTGCTGGGCAAATATGCTAGTGTTAGGGACCTGCAGAAAAATGGGATCCCTTGATGCTGGGCTGCAGGCTTAAATGCTTTGATCAAATCATGACAAAATCCCCTTTGTTTTATTTGCTGCACACAGTTTTTCTGTTTTGAATAGAGTAAGATATAGCAAGTAAATGTGCACCTGGGCAAACCATGTGGCAATGCAAGGGGTGAAAATGCATACTTTTTTTTGCATACAGGGTAAATACTGGCTGCTATTGCATGTAGCCCACAAGTGCTGGGCAGCTTTATTTTTACACTGCATTTTAGATTTCATTTTGGACACACCCCTCCCAAATAGAAATCTCCCTGCATATTTTACATATTCCCCACCTGCAGTGCAGCATTGTTTACCCAGGTGCTCAGTTACTTGCTATACCTTACGCTATTCCCAAAGCTGAATCAGGCTCACAGTGCAGGCCGGATACAGGGCCTGATTCAGACCCAGTCGCAAGCGCACAGCACCAGCAAGCAGGTCGATGGTCTCCCACTGCGCATGCGCCGCCTCCGGCGTGCGCATACGCGAGACCTGTCCTGCGACGGCTGCTCTGTCGCTACTGGTCTAGCTACAAGTTGGGGTGGCTGTCGATGTTGATTGACAGCTCACCTCATTTTGCAGGGAGGGGTGGCGGGGAGGGGTGGTGGCTCCACAAATGCAGGCGTTCCCTTTGGAATGCCTGGCATTTGTGGGCAGCCCCATTGACATCACTAGTGATGTCAGTAGTGGATTTCCTGCTCTATTAGAGCAGGAAATCCACTCGGGCTTGCAAGAGCTGAGACCCTACCACAGGATCTCCTCACAAGCCCGATGGTCACGATAATCGCGCCGGGCTCCAGGCCCCTCACAAAAGCTGTGGGTGGTCACCCATAGCTTACCGAGCAGCCTGAAAAAAAAACAAAAAACGCCCTGATTCAGAGCGAGCACTCACTAGCAGCAGTGCAAGGGTGCCAGTGGTGTCCTCAGTGTGGGGGCGCTGGCAGTGTCGGCAGTGTGGGGGTGCTGATGGTGTCCTCAGTATGTAGGGTGGCAGTGTCCTCAATGCAGGGTGTCGGCAGAGCGGGGAGTGGTTCCCTCAGTGCAGGGCGCCAGCAGTGTCGGCAGAATGGGGGTGCCAGCAGTGTCCTCAGTGTGGGGGTGCTGGCAGTGTCGGCAGTGCGTGGTTGCTGGTGGTGTTCTCAGTGCGGGAGTGTCATCAGTGTAAGGGTGCTGATGGTATCCTCAGTACAGGGGGCAGCAGTGCGTTGGTGCTGGCAGTGTCTTGACTGCAGGCTGCCAGCAGTGTTGGCAATGCGGGAGTGCCGGCGGTGTCGGCATCAGTGTTAGTGCGGGAGGATGGGTGGCATCTTTCTTCGTTTTCCTGTGCCCATTGAAGTCTATGGGCAAGTGCTTATTAGCTGAGAGCTGTGACAGACAGCTCTCTCAGCCAATCAGTGGTAAGCCCATTGAATTCAATAAGACTTTGAAAATGGCCGCTCGAGGCAAAACCTCGAGATCCAACAGGTTTTGCCTTGAATAGGGACCCGGGGAGGGCGGGGAGATCCGAGCTGTGTCTCGGATACCCTCAGATCCCCGAACTTCGGGTGGGCTCGGTTCTCTCTAATTTAAGATAAGATGAGCAGTATTTAAATGGAAAATGGATATGTTTAATTTACTTATTAATTTATATTTATTTATGAGTTAAATGGTTGGAACTAAAGTGGTAAGAAATTGATCACTGTAACACTTATGTTTTCTCACTACATTTTCCACCTCCAAGCACACAGGAACCATAGCGTACTGTAGATTTAGAAAATATATGAAACACGTTTCCCCAATAGTATAGTTGTACTAGGAGTAATAAGAACATGAGACTGTAAAACACACTTCCATACAAAATAAAATGCATATACTGTTGTCAGTGTCCTATTTGTAATGTGATTATTTTATAGTTTGGACTTATCTTGCTTGAAGTTTCACTTCATGTAATGCCAAAAAAATTTCATGGCCATAATGGCAACTGTGATTGACCAATAAACACAATCTTCATGTGTGTTCAGTCATCAGTTTACCAGACTACAGTTTATAGGCTCCTTTTGGTTCAGTAATAACACCAATACCATGAATGAACTGAAGCTGTGGATTTCGTTCCAATCTTACTACTGTGTGATGAAACTTCACATACATGCAAAAAGAGGACACATGGAGATATTGCCCATAGCAACCAGTCAGTTCCTAACTATTATTATATAAAATGTACTAGATTGGTTAATCGATATGGGCAACACCTCTACTTGTCGCTTCTTGAAGGTTTGATAAATCCACTATATGGTAAAACAATTTCTCAACAAGTAGTTTTACAATTAAAAGTAAATGTGACTACATAAGAAGTCCATGTTCTGTATGTCAGAATATATATTTAATGTGTAAGTAAAATGATGTCTCCTACAGACAAGGTGAGAGGTGCTGCAGACTTCTTTTGATTGTTGTGTTTTTTGAGTAATATTCTAAAAAAAGGTCTCTATTGCAGTCTCTCAAGGATTTTAGATAAAAAGAGAGGTTTTATCTTTGCATGTCTATAAACAGTGCAGAACTCAAGAGACCAAAACCTACAGGCAATTCAAATAAACTAAATCCGATCAAGGTAATATCAATGGTAGAATTAGAAGAAAACCCAGGGAGAATATCAATAACAACATTAAAACAGCAGGTTTCTACTACAATCAATAGGCAGTATAAACAGCAAAAATTAAGTCACAAAGTGATAGTAGATAAAAGCTTCGTACTCATTAAAATTCTGTTTGTCTTTGTGTCTTTTTATCAATGTACCTATATATCTATGCAAGTGTATCAAAGTTTATAATTTAAAAGAATGATGAAATAATCTAATTAATTTCCGGTGTCATTCCACATATTTCTTTCAAGCTAATTTAAGTTTAATAAAAGATCCCCATGTCCTATTAACTTCGCTATAAAGGCACTTTTTTTATCAAATAGCTGACTTCAAAAAGATTGCAACTTTGATCTGAAACAAAAAAATAAGTTTGTTCCATTTGTACAGAATAACCTGACTATATTTCAGAAAGAGACAGTTGTCTGTAATTCATGCTACTTTGCAAATGTTAATTAGAAGGTATACAAAGGGAGAGCAGAAATTATATTCAAGTCACTCTTAATAAGTACATTGACAAAATATTGATCACTTGTAGTTCAATACATGGCAGCTATACTGTATCTCAAAGGAAATAAATACACAATGCTCCATCTGCATATTGGGCAGATAGAATAGTACTGTTTGCTATAAATTGAATATAACAAGAGGTTATTAAGATGGCTCTCATATCTAGGGCTGCATTAATGTGAATTGCAATCATTGGGGTAGATGTATTATAGTGGCACGTTAAGTGCCGCTATAACGCTTCCTGCTTTGCCTCTTTACCGAGGCGAAGCAGGAAGCACTACCGGTGAGATGTGTGAACATCTCACCGGCCGGAGAGGAGGAGCGTTAACTCCCCCCTCCGGCGCTACCCACTACAGACCACATCGCATCAGCCTAGTACTGATGTGATGTGTGTCAGGCCCGGCCGGCTCCAATGAGCATGCGCGGGATCTCGCAAGTATCGCGAGATCCCCGCGTGCAGCCATGGAGCCGGTAGCCGCCACAGCAGGGACAGCGCTGTCCCTGCTGTGGGTATAGCTAACGCCAGGCTGTAGCTGTCGATAACGACAGCTACAGCCGGCCGAACGGTCAGACGATCTGACCGTTCGTACATAGCCCAGGCTGTCGGCGCTGCTATCTTGTAGATAGCAGCGCCGATAATGACAGGGGCGCGTAGCGCCCCTGTCATTTACCGCCCAGACCCCCGATCATACATCGAGGAGAAACTGTATCAGCGCACTTAACGTGCGTTGATACCGTTTCTGTGCTTCATACATCTACCCCATTGTTTCTTGCAGGATTTACAAATAGAAAAGTAAAGAAAGATGGATTTAAGTATTAATTAGTTTTCAGAGTTATATTTTAGGCTTACTTATGGCTGATATGTCCTGTTTTGTTGCATCCATCATTTTAGTGTATACATTGGTGCAGTATCCTATGGTTCAATTAGTACTCTGTGATTGTAGCTTGTACATCAACATACCTCCCAACATGACCCTCTCCAGGAGGGACACAATGCTCTGTTCCTGGACTTCCTGGTAATTTATGATTGCCGTCAGCTGTGGTAAAACACCTTTCTTATCAATGAACTAGTTCAACACAGGTGATGGCAATCAAAAATTACCAGGGAAGTCCAGGAACAGAGCATTGTGTCCCTCCTGTAGAGGGTCATGTTGGGAGGTATGCATCAATAAAGCTACTGAATATATTATGAGTAATGCACCACAGGTGGATATAGCTAGAAATATAGATAGATAGATAGATAGATAGATAGATAGATAGATAGATAGATAGATAGATAGATAGATAGATAATTCTGTGATGATATAGAATTTTTTTTTTCTCTTAGAGAAGGACCTTTACTAATATTTGGTTAAAGGTAAAAATGTACATTAAAAGAAAAAAAAATCAGACATTTACTTTCACTGTATAAATAGCATTAGACAAATAAAGTCTACACTCTGGTTGATCACTGTAAGTTTAATGTAAATTTGCTTCTTTGTTAGTAAAGAGAATGAAACAAGCAAAATTACACAAGTTATTTTCTATCAGGTATCATTCACACATGTTCTCTTGTTTGGTTTTCTGGCTGAAACGTAGAAGGTGCAGAGGATGTGCTCCCCAATTCTCAAAGGAAGCCGGTGCGGCTGTTGATAGCAATGGGCAAAACAACTAGTCTCTGACCACTGTTACTATTATAGGTTTAACTCCAATGTGTCACACCTTCTCTTGTTTCTTACTACAAATATACAAATTTAAACTCCACTTGAGTTCTATGCCAGTTGTTATCCATCTTAGAGAGCAGACACCAGCCACTGGAATCCACAACCTCAGGTATTGCACTCATTGGTCATTGGTGTTGCCATTGCCCACTTGCCATACTTGCAATTGATCATTGTTTTTCTATTTTATTATAGCGTATATACATTATTGATGTGTATAGAGAAATGGTCTACTGCATGCACATACTTTTCTCTTTTTCAATATCAATGAAAAATGTGAGTTATGATAACCACAAAATTATGTAAAATATAATCCTGCAGAAAAGGATGGTGCTATATAAATAATAATAATAATAATAATAATAATAATAATAATTAAAATTAGAACAAAATCCAAATATTGTGGTTTGTTAATTGATGCAAGTCAGTGATTTGGAACATGGGACTGATTTTGCTAGAAATATATACATTATACTAGAGATATAGCTTCTGAGCTGCTTTAAAGTGTGTGAATTGTAAAATGATATTTTTTGCCATCTGTTCTTATTGGCAGTAGCTTTGTTTTGTAAGTAGTATAAATCTTATATGAATCTTAGTAATCTTGTCATTGTTAATGACTTACTGGGGGTAACTGATTAGGAATGCAGGTCAACAGTGAAACAACATATATTAATTCTACAAGCCTTGTTATCTGCCATTTTCTGTGGGTAACATTCTAAGTTACATAATGTCAAAAGATAGAGCCATTCCCAATAAGTTAACTGTGAGAGAAAATTCTGCTAATTAAAGGTTTCAGAGAATTGCAATATTTCCTTTTCTAGAGAGCTTCTTCCCATTAATATCTGGACTAAGTTTAACACTTTGTTTAATTCTCAATTTACGGATATATTGGGCTCTTTGGCAGCATATTATTTTGTATATAGATTTATAAACATAAACGTTTATGTCATTGGCAAACTGAGAGAGAAATAGGAAAAATACACTTCCCCAATTACTTTCTATTGTAATCAGTATTTTCACCCACTATTTAGTAGCCTACTAAATAACATTACTTTGCATAGCATCTGAACTACAGTTATAGGGACCAGAAATAAAATGCATATCTTAATTTAAAGGTTTTATTCTTGATGGTACATTATGCACATGTATATGAAGACATGTATTGTTTATTATCTTTCTTTTAATTAGATATTTTCTAATTTTGGGAAGGGGGGTCTGAAGTATCTGCTCTGCACACTGACATTAGATATGGTGCTACCTGGACCTTCATTGAGGTAATAATCTAATATTATTTTACAATGATGATCTGATCTAGACCTCTCTGCACTTCACTTGGGGAACCAACCACACAGTCATCATAACAACATCAGGGTAATGTTGTTGACATTCTTCAGGGGGAGGGTTAAGCTACAGTACAGGCGGAAAGGTTAAGATCAGGGGTTAGAATTAGTAGTAGTCACCACTGGAAGTCACATAGAATTCACCGGAATTTATCCTAACATCACCGCCAGATCATGAGGACACTGCTGGAGCCACTGGACCAGCGGTACCAAGTAAGTCACCATTTATGCACAAGGGACATTTTGTCAACAGTCTGATCAATATACAGTATGTCAACGTGGTCAATGTCAACATGTGAAACACGAGTCAATATTATGACCATGTTGATATTATCATGTCGACATTATCAATGTTGGCATGATGAATATCAACAAAATATACCACAATATGTTATTGCTATGTGCAACAGTTAAATTATTTAGGGTTTTTCTATGATATTAAAAATAATCACTAATATTTCTAAGTGAAATCACTGCAACAAAGTGCGTTGATGTGTAGTGGAAATATATATGTCAGACACTTCACTAATTCATCTTCCAAATGTAAAAATCTACAGTAAAACTATGAATACATACGTAGCTTTATCCTGCACCTGTTTTTACCATTTTATGCTGAATCCAAAAGCAATCCAAATCCTCTTTCACAATGACTTCTACTGTTCTAAAAGCCTATGAATTACATCCTTATATTGTTTAGAAGGATTATCTATTTATCTGTCCTACATCAAAGAAATAAGGATCTTCACTAACTTTTGATCACTGTTGATCCGATTAACTTTACTTCAAATGAAACAGAAGACAGACTACAATAAAATATATGTAACATTTTTCATTTTCTAACAATGTTTAATTATTTGTTTGCAGCATAACTTTATAACAGTTCACATTCAGTTTTTCAAGCATGTATGCAGCAACAATCTCAAATGTAGATGGCCTGTTTATACTCAAGCAGCTTAACACATGTAAGTGCATGCATCTAGAGAGTCTATCCCACTGTTCTTCAAACCATAGTCCTTTGAACAGTTTGAGACTGACTACACTTGTATACTGTAGTATTGAGTTAGACTTGGGTATTTTCATGCATTATATGATACTTAATGCAGCTCATTGCACATTGCTGATTACTGAAGTTTATACTTTCATTTTAATAAATGTTTGATTATCTCCACTCTCCACACATACATTTATTATTATTATTATTATTATTATTATTATTATTATTATTATTATTATTATTATGACTGAAGCAATTTTCACTTGTACATCTTCCTTTTACATATGTATGGTATATGAATTATAGAGAATTGCCCCAATATTATTTTTCTTAGTAGTCTATGTAGTCATAAAGTATTAATCTGTAACTGTGATTAAACAAGCAATATTAACATATTTATAACCAAATTAAGTTTTTAAAAAAGAACCACTAATTTGTGAAAAGCGTAATAAAGTTACTTACTCTTATATATTAGAGAACCACTTTTCAAGAAAGTTACGGCTAAACTATAGCACCCATTAATATTTACTAAATTGAGAGTTTTTAGAAGTGGAGATGTTGCCCATAGCAACCAATAAGACTCTACTTAACATTTAACTAACACCTTCTAGAAGATAATAGCTAGAATCTGATTGGTTGCTATGGGCAACATCTCCACTTCTAAAAACTCTCACTTTAGTAAATTTACCCCCTGGTGTATTGCTCCACCTTTTGCCTTGCTGATTTTATTGTGATTTTTTTCTACATTATTTATGTTTTTGTTATTTGTTTTGGAACCCTTGAGTTTACTTGGTGAAATATGTTGCTAGACATATTTTCATTACAGCTCTGGGGATCAATGTTGCAAATTGTTCTCAAAGGTCTAGTGCTGCCATGGTCGAGTGGGTTTATATAATAATTATGTTCAATACAGTTCTAGAGTTTGCAAGAAAATAACATTTTTTTGCAATCCCTAGAGCTACAGTTGCTGAATTTTTTGGTGAATTAGTAAGTAAACAATATAAAAATGTTTCCTCACGTTACCAGTATTGCCATAAAAAATACTTTTTTAATTCACCATTTATTTAATGTATATTAGAACATGTATCAGACAGATTCTTAGTTGCCTTAGATGCAGTATCAGACAAAATATCTTGTATCATGCAGAGATGGATTTCATAGTAATGCAGATAAAATGGCTACGCATGACCCTGGATATCAGCAATCATCTGCTTGTCACAGAGAGATCTGTTGTTTACCCATATTTCTCCCTCCTAAATAGTTACTGTCCTCCTAGTGTAGTGCACCCAACAAGCTTGACAACTTCCGCGTCTTAGAATGGACATCCGTAGACATGTGGAGGAGACATCAGGAACAAAGGAATATATGGCTTCTACAGCTCATGGCTGCTTTATGAATGGCAGATATATTATTGGACTTACTGCATTTCCCCTTTATGCCTTTGGTTCAGGAACTGGCTCAGCTAGCTGCTCCTCCACCTCCACGTAAATAATGACACCCAGATATAGAAGTCAGTGTTAAACTATATGTTTGTAACTAGCTTTCATGCTTACATGCTGTGTGTGAATTATCTAAGCCTTGTACACCAGACCCTAATTCTGAATCGCATGCAAAAGAGCGCGCAGCAGCAGCGCCTATTGGTGGCTGCCCATCAGTGACTTTATGCAAATGCCGCTATAAACTCCTTCCCTACTGTGCGTCCATTCTGCTGAATGTATGAAAAGTGAGACGCCCACTTTTATTGTCCGTACACCCTATAATACTAGTTGGTGCATACTTAGACACATCCCTCGGTCGCACCAGCGAAACCTGCACCAGTCCTATGGCAGGTGCAGTTCCTCCATCTGACTATGGCCTCCTATGCCTGCAGCTGTGCATCTGGTAATGCATTCACATTACCGCAACACTCCCAAAATACACCCACTGAATGGACCATTTTTGTGTGCACTACTAGTCACCACCAAGGAATGGCCATCTCTTTTTGGCATAATTTCTAACATATTGACTGGATTAATCACAACAGAATCTTTGTGCATTTGCTCTGTGTAATGATTGCGCCGTAGGGGTTTTCAGAAATTTTCGCACAGTTGCAACAAATTGCTCAACTACATGAATTTCGCCATTGTGAGTGACTCAGAATCAGGCCCCAGTATTTAAAATGTGTACCACACCTCGAAGTGTATATTTAAATCTCACTATATATTTTATGTTCATAACATTCTCTGAGCACATTAGTAGATTAATACCTGCTGTTCCTGTACTCAAACCAAGTATCCTAAACTTTGGACTTGAATGGCTATCTCTGTCTGAACTCCAGAGTGTTTCCCAGATTTCCTAGTTTGCCACTAACCGGACGTGCAGTTCTTGCTTATGCCACAGACATTAAATTCTGCATAGCTCCATACTCAGAGTCAGGGATGGACTGGGGCTGTAGATCATCCCTGACAGTCCCCTGTGCGCGCACCTTAGGCGAGCGCACTCACAAAGGGGGTATGGTTAAGTTTCAAGGGGATGTGCTGTGAGTCATGGGGGCCTGGCCTTGTGGCTTGCCCCCATCTCTTCCTGGGCAAGCAGAGGGCACTGGCCCATCACTGCCGCCCCTTCCCTTCCCCTGAGCTCATACCATGACCTCCAGTGGGGAGGTGGAGGGTGAGGACACTTTGAGTCTGGCAGGTAATTTCGGCAGTAGCGGCTATCCTCGAGCCGGCCCTGAGTTCATCAGCCCTTCTGGCATTTGCCAGAAGTGCCAGATGGCCAGTTCGGCACTGCTCAGAGTCCAAGCAGAATTATCAAATCATTCTTATAGACTTTGGCTATGAGAGTTTTTTCCCTGAATAACTTTCTACCAGTTGCTATGACTTAAGTCTAATGTGTTCTTTTCTTTTTCTATTTAAATTATGAAGCTCTATTACCTATTTCCCGTTCTTTATTTTGTTTTCCTGCCCCTTTTAGACCCCCTACCCAGTTGTTCTTTTTATTGTTTACATGCTTACCTATTACCTAAAGGGGCCCATACATCAGCAATCAATGGGGGAAATTCCCCATTTTGCTAATTATTATGTAAAAATTAGGGGTGTCACCGGCCACTTTTCGTGTTTTGTGTTTTGGTTTTGGATCTGGATCTTTCTTCATGTTTTGGATCTGGATTGGTTTTGCCAAAACCACCCTTCCGTGTTTTGGGTTCTGGGTTTTGTGTTTTGGATCTGAATTTTTTTTTTTAAAAAGCATGAAAACTGCTTAAATCACAGAATTTGTGGGTTTTTCTGCTCTTATGCAATTACTAACCTCAATAACCTACATTTCCAGTCTATTCTGAACACCTCACACCTCACAATATTGTTTTTATGGCCAAAAGATTGCACCGAGGTAGCTGGATGACTATGCTAAGCGACACGAGTGGGCGGCACAAACACGTGACCCACATACTGCAAAGAAAAAAAAGAGGTGCAAGATGGAATTGTCCTTGGGCCCTCCCACCCACCCTTATGTTGTATAAATAGGACATGCACACTTTAACAAACCAATAATTTCAGCGCCAGGGTCTGCCACATGACTGTGGCTGAAATGATTGGTTCGTTTGGGCCCGAACAAAACAAGCTGGCAATTAATGTGTCCCTGCACAAACTGGCTCTATGGAGGCAAGATGTCGTCCTCATCCTCCTCATCCACCGATTCCTTGGATAAAACAGGAAAAAGGGATTTAGGTGTCCCTGGACTGCTTACGGTCTTAGCCAAAGTTTCTGAACTTGACAGTAACTTTTTATGAATGCGCTGCAGGTGCCGTATAAGGGAGGATGTTCCTAGGTGGTTAATGTCCCTACCCCTACTTATTTCACCTTTACATATGGTACATATGGCAAGACAGTTGTTGTCCGGATTTGGATAGAAATATTGCCAGACCAAAGAGGTGAAATGTTTGGTCTTCTGCCCAGGCATGACCGTGATGGGCTTTTTCATCCGACGGACAACAACTGTCTCCACCGGAGCCTGAATTAAACAAACCACATCACCACCAGAATCCTCCACGCCAACTTCCGCCTCAGTGCCAGCTTCACCAGTATCCTCATCCTGTTGTACTTCAACAGTGACATCTTCAATTTGCATATCAGCAAGTGGACTGTGGGTGCTCCTTTCAGCACTTGCAGGAGGGGTGCAAATGGTGGAAAGAGCAACCTCTTCCCATCCAGTGCTGGGAAGGTCAGGCATCGCAACCGCCACCACACTTGGACTCTCCTTGGGGATTTGTGATATCTTCTTAGAACGCACAGTTCTTCGCTGTGCTTTTGCCAGCTTAACTCATTTGATTTTTTTAGCGGGAGGAGGGCTTCCATCGTCATGTGAAGCTGAACCACTAGTCATGAACATAGGGAAAGACCTTAGCCATTCCTTGCCACTCCGTGTCGTAAATGGCATATTGTCAAGTTTATGTTTCTCTTCAGATTATTTAAATGTTTTTTTCAAGGTCATTTTCCTGAACTTTGCCATTTGGGATTGTATGTGCCCTCTACTATGACATTGGGCATTGGCCTTGGCAGACGACGTTGATGGCATGTTATTGTCTATGTCATGACTAGTGGCAGCAGCTTCAGCACTAGGAGGAAGTGGTTCTTGATCTTTCTCTATTTTATTTTTATCGGAGAAAGTTTGGTCCTCGATTTATGTTATATCGATTTGATATATACGTGCGGCTAAGGCGCACACAAACACAGAAAATATTTTTTTATTTTTGCTGGAGAGTAGTGCACTTTGTGGGTTACACCACCCTTTAAGAAATGAGCCAGCCGGCTCTTTACTTATGGGACACAGGCGCACGCTTGGCACTACTTTGTTGATGCACGTGCGGCTACTGCGCACACAATTCACAAACACAGAAAAAAATGTTTTATTTGGTTTGGAGTGTACTTTGGGGGTTACAGCACCCTTTAACGGTCAAGCCAGCCGGCCCTTTACTTATGACACAGGCGCACGCTTGGCACTACTTTGTTGATGCACGTGCGGCTACTGCGCACACAATTCACAAACACAGAAAATATTTTTTTATTTGGTTTGGAGTGTACTTTGGGGGTTACAGCACCCTTTAACGGTCAAGCCAGCCGGCCCTTTACTTATGACACAGGCGCACGCTTGGCACTACTTTGTTGATGCACGTGCGGCTACTGCACACACAATTCACAAACACAGAAAAAATATTTTTCGTTTTAGCACTTGGGGGGAGCACCCCTGACGGACAGAGCACCCCCTAGACAACACTACAGCACCCCTTTAGGACTGGGACACTGCACAGGACTTTGGAGTGGACACAGCCCCTATGGACAACTGACTGCACAACACAGTCCTGCCAGCCCCTATGGACTTTGAAGTAGTGGACACAGCCCCTATTAACAACAGCAGCACAGCACAACACAGCCAGCCCCTATGGACTTTGAAGTAGTGGACACAGCCCCTATGGACAACAGCAGCACAGCGCAGCACAGCACAGCACAACACTACTCTGGACTACACTACACTACACTACACAGCCCAGCCAGCCCTAACTCCCACCCTCCCTCATCACTGTCCACAGCCGAGTGAGAAAATGGCGCCGACGCGGGTACCTTATATAGGATCCAAAACCCGCGAGATCTGGAAGGCGGGATGATGACATTTTGCCTCGATTTCAGATCCGAGTCAGGCGGGAAAAGTCGAGCCTGACTCGGATCGGCCTCGGATCGGGGGGGCTCGGGGGGGTTCGGATTTCAGAAATCCGAACCCGCTCACCCCTAGTAAAAATATCTGCAATGTGATCAGAATCAGTAAATCAGGTTGTCCAACATGGTCTATTTCACAGACCAATCGGGCTGTAAATTGCTAGTGTATGGTAACGATAAACCAATTTGCTGATCGTTACTAGTAAAATGATGAGCCTTTTATGATTGGCAAATCTGTTATTTGCTGAAAATGATATGCAAATCACTGAAAACTATTTGTAATATATGGGTGCAAATTGGTGGATTGGGCCTGATTACAAACAAATCAAATGATCACCTGTGCTAGTCAACTAATTAGGATAGAGCTGAAGTGGAGCATAGACTTTATAAAGCTGCTGGTTACTGTGGGTGGGCCAATCAATGCAAGACAATGTAGCTGAATAGAGAAGTGAACTGTATTAAACTCGTGATTGCCAAGAGAAATTGATTGTTTCGTCAGCTTCTTCCTCTCTCTACAGGGTGATTCCTGTTCCTCTGCACATTTACAGTGTTGCATCATCTATAGCTTTAGGCTGCAGTTAGCCGGGTGCATCTGTCTCTTCACTAAGTTATCCAGTCTCATCCTCTCAGGATAGAGAATGGAATTCTTGAGCAGGGGGGGGCACCAGTGATATCCCTGGTACCCTAATGGTCTGACTCAGTGGAGCAATTGTTCTGGAGTTAAAGCAAAGTGTGCTGAATATTTCATTGCTTTGATATATTTAAAATTATTCAGAGCTCACCAGATAATAGTACAAATCTTGATATGGCACTACCAGGGCCAGATTGAGAGCCCCATGGGCCTGGAGCTGAAAATGACCAAGAGTCTATTATAAGAAGCAAAGGAGGTATGACCAGAGTGGGTGTGTCCAGTGTGATGTGGGCATCTAACCCCCTATACTCTCTGCCCCAATGTCTCCCAAATATGTAAAAGAAAAAATGCTTAATTTTGAAAGGTAATTAGAAATACAATTTGACTACTTATGATTTATGGCTGACCATGTGGAGAGCAGATGGCAAGCCAACATCATGTTGTCCTGACAATGGTCTTATTTTTATGTGGAGGCCTGGAGCTGGAGCTCCATCCGCCCCATTGTTAATCTGGCCCTGGGTACTACAAAAGGTGTCTCCTCACATCGTCATGTTTTGCATTAATATTACATGTGAATTGTTGAAGACAACTCTTAAAGCAGAGCACAATGAGGAGTAGGAATAGCATGTTGCAAATGAATTTACATGAGCAGGTTCTCGTTATTGAGGAAGAGAAGGAGTTGTCTCATCATTCATATACTCAATGATTAATATCAATAAAATTAGTAACATTAGGGTATTATGATCACGCAAGTGTGGGAAATAGAGGAATGGAGGTGGAAGATGATAACTATGGTTATTGAAGTTGCTAAAGTTCTGTATATCAGGGCAACATTCCAAAATGTTTATCTACTGACAGAATTTTGCACACTATTAAAACTCATATAGAGTTCTTGCTGGCCCCACTGGTTGTCCCCAGACTATACAGAAATGGATGTGACTTTTATCCCAAGGTGATATATTTTGTACTTCATGGAACAGCATGGTTGTTCTGGACAAAAAGTTATGTGCCTAGCGAACACCCATCTAGAGCATTTTAATCTTACCAGGAGATATCTCTGAATAAGGGTAATATCACTATTTAATGACAGGCTTGTACTGTGTGACATCCTCATCAATGACAGTAACAAAGAACAAGAAAAAATATATACCGGGAACTTTAAAAACATTACACATATTAATGCCTTACTTTAGAGTGTGAACTGATCTTGTATTTATTTTTAATTCAGTTATACATCTATTTTAAATCTGTGCAGTGCTCCAAGTTTGCATTTGACTTCCGATTTTTGTATAAAATGCATAATTATATAATTTAACATTCTGCAACAAAACTCAGTTTAGTAAACCTAGCCAAAACAATACTGTTCTACCAAAAGCTACAACTACTTATTTTGAATTACAGCTGAACTCTTGGTATGCAAGGAGATTTGCTTAGAACATGTTGAATATAGGCATTTTTTATATCCACACCATATGTGCCTTTGCTCAGCAACATCAAGATAGATAGATATTAACCAGTTGCACAAATACCTGTCAAGTAACATTTGATAAGAAAGGCATTCCAAATACACTTCAGTCAGTACCAAACATATGGAAATAATATACACCAATACAAATTTTTAAGCAAATGTCACATCAACTTGTGCAATCTATAATAAACATTGGCAAGACAGCAAGCTATAATTGGGCAGTGTACTTCAACCAGTATAATGTTTCTTAGTGCCATGTGCCATGTGACTTAGACATTTTTTTAAAAGGAATGAGTGTTAAAAGTTACCCATAAATGACTGAACTCTGCCATAATCATATTAAACATAAACAAATATTTTGTTAACAGATCAAACCAGTTGATTAGTTGATAATACTTGCATTACAAATGAGTTATATTAATAAATAAGTAATTGCCCACCTACTGTAGGTATAAATGTGCTTCTGTAAATATGTTGCCCATGTATATGTATTCTTAGTACTCTCTCCCCTTCCTGTGCTAAAACATTCCACAATTTCTATAACTGCACATTGCAAATTATCTGTGTAAATTGTACTGTTCAGTTTTGGCATTACAGAAGAATAAACTGAGATTCAGATCATTGGCAATAATGATGAGCCAATCAGAGAAACTGATTATTAGAATGAATTTTGATCAGATGTTGTATAATCTTTATGGCTTGAAAGCTTTGAGTGTGACCCCTTCAAACCAACACATTTTGCCATCCTAGGAATCATGATCTATGGTATTACCTGCTTTCACAGAAAAACTGAAGTTCTGTATTAGACTTTTTAATGAGTGGGATTGCTTTGAATTTGTTCTGTTTCCTTCACAGCAGCCACATCTACTGTATATCTATGTTTTCTACAAAGTCATTTTAAAAACTTGGCTACCCAACCAAATAATATTATTGGTTGTAGGGTATAGGTGGATTAAACATGAATTAAAATGGGTTTCAATCACACACTGTCCTTAGCTGGCAGAGCTGCTCTTGTTACAATTATTTAAATTGCATAACTATTTGTTTATTCTGTGCAATAATAAACATTTTTACTACTGCTATTACTTACAATTAACAAGCTGGTCTGGCCATCGGGCACTTTTGGCATATGCCAGAAGGGCCGACTCAAGGAGGGCGGGAGGAAGGAAGGAAGGAAGTGTTCCTTGCCCTCCACCATTGCATTGATGGTCCGGCAGTGCGCTGTGCTGGGACAGGAAGAGACGCAGGCATGCCGTGAATCTAGACCCCCGTTACTCATGGAGCACCCCCTTGAAATAACCACACACCCCCTTCGCGAGCAAGTGCACCTAAGGTGCACATGCGCAGGGTGGACTGCCAGTGCTATGGCTGATATAAAGCCCCAGTCCATGGCAAGATGTGAGAACTTATAACCATGTTTGCCTCATGAGATATTTCATTACGGGAATTCCCACCTAGATACGAACACAATTGAACACGTTGACAATCAATTTACATTCCCAGCTTTTCTATGGGGCTAAGATTTCAAGCAGTGATAACCCCTTTTTTCAGTGCATTCATTAAAAAAATGGCTTATTACAGCTTCTCCAAAATGCATTTTAAAAGACAGTACGTGGAGAAATCTGAGATTACTTCAATGGCACCTTTGGCTTCTCTCAATAATGTCACCACCGTAGCTGGCAGTTGCTTTATTTATTCAATACTTAATATGGATTTTTAATTTATTATTTTGTAAAAATTAAGCCAAACTGTATACTTGTCATTAGTAAAATGTGTAATTGTATTAAGCTGCAGTATAGTGAGTGGTCCCTGAATCACTGCAAAATTATATAATTGTAGCTGTTTATTAAAATGTGCCAAAAGTTCAATGAAACCGTTGTATAACTTTGTCCACATTTGCACTAACTCAGCCTCACCTGGTTTTAATGAACTATCCCATCTACAGTATCATGTTCACTACAGGGCCAAGGTTATAAACATTTGTCAACCTCAGAAGACAGTATTACAGTCCCCATCAGGAGCCATATAGTAACTCATAAATAATATCCTTGTCTACCTGGAAGGTTGTGGCCCTGGGTAAATATAAACCCTTCCTCATTTAGTATGCTGGGGTTAAAGTATTCCCCAACCTAGTGCTTGTTTTAGTCACCCCCTTGATCTGTATTTTGGTGCAACTGTAATCTGGCACCCAAGTCAGTGAAAGACCATGATCTTACTGTATGTGGTAGACAGATAGTGAAATTCCCATTACATCTCCCACACCTTAGTGCAAAGAGGACTTAACTATAAATTGACAAACAGCCTAGTTGAAAGGACCATAACCCTCTAACCTGTGTCATGCCTGAGGGTTGATGTTGATTGGAACAGGCGTGGGAGGCTGAAGAGGAGACTAGGGAGTCATGAATGAATCTGGGTAACTTGAGCCAGGACTTCCTCATGTGTTGATGTGAGGAGGTAGAGGAACTTCAGCAAATGATGGCAAGGACAGGAATGGAGTGTCTTTATTATACAGCAGGTTGGAATGAAAACTTAAGAAAGTGATATCGGACTGGGACTGATGATGTGGAACTGATGATTAGTTAAATAGAATAGAATTGGAATTGATTATACTGTATAGATGAGTAGGATCGGTTTGGGACCGATGATGCTATATAGATGTGAAGGATCATTTTGGGACAGATGTTTGGAGATATCATATGGGAACAATGTTTGGAGATATCAGCTAGAACCAATAAAGGTAGGTAGGAACACATCTCAGTTGACAACCCAGATTGGAAAACTGATGGAATAGGAGAGTAGAATAACCAGACTCGGAAATGGAATGGCAAGGACTGGAACCATTCAGGTACAGAGTACCTGGGAGCTCAACACAGAGCTGTAACTTCAGTAGAAGTTATGTTGTACTACTAGTGCCAATAACCTCATCTTGTTGCTGTTTTTCATTTTACATGAAGCCAGCTTATGCATATTCCTCCCTGTGCACCCTATGCTGAGGTGGACGCAGTGTCAATGCTGGATGGAAGTGGACGATTTTTTCTGTCTGTGTATGCATCTGAGTTGCAATGAACATGCGTCCTCATGGTTACAGCTGAAAGCCACAGAAGTAATTTGGATGCAGAGAGAGGCAATTTTAGTGGTGGTTCCTGGGTGGTAACAAGAGGATGGCTAGCAAGATGCGGGCATGTCACTGGCATGTTGCGGAGAGTGACTTTGGTTTTTCCACAGTTGCACTAACTTTGGAGATCATGTTCAGATGTACATTCTGCGCCTTCAAAGGGTTGGCACAATGTTCCATGGTACGAATCATGTGCAGCCAATGGTGCATCTTAATACTCAAAGTGGCAAATTAGCACCGCAACCAGTGGGCATCTCTGTACGAATGCCATCAGCTGTGGCTTTAGCATAAAGACGAAGTTGCGCTGTAGAAAAAGATGCAGTCACAGCTGCATTAGTGGCCATCTCTGAATCAGGGTCAGTGCTTCATTATAGTCCCTTTAGGCAAAGTTAAACAGTGAGCTCATCTGAACTAAATCCAAATTAATTGTTCCTGAGTATAGTTCTAATACACAATTATATCAAGTGACCATTCTCAATGACACTGTAGTGTGTTCCATATTTACTTTAGTTCTGCGTTCAATTATAGAACAATATACTGTATCTTAAAAAACTTGGTTTTAGCTTTGCATTGCATTTGCCAGAAGTGAATTGGTTCACCAAGTTGAACAAAGAGCCTGCTACAGTGGACATGTCCATGTTAGTCAGCACAAAAGCTAAAATGTTTTAACTGCAGCCGGGAAAGTTTGCTGAACTTGCACCTTTAGAAATACATTTCCATATATTTTTCTGTATAGCAGATTTTTTGTAAAAGATCCAAAAGTTAGTTTCTAAATGATAACAAACTTTTTAATGATGTGCAAATATAAGCTATATTAGGAATATCCTTTTCTTTCTGCAGTAGCAAGAACTCCCTAATATATTTGATAGCATATTCAACCTGAAATTCTGCATAGTCTACAAACAACTGCAACGCCTAAGGATTACATAAAAAGGATTCATATGATAAAAAATGTTCTGAATGATAAAAGTACAATTAATCCACAAAAACTGTAAAGTGCAATTAGCACATCATGGCATTTATGGTAAATTCATAAATTGTAAGTAAAAAAAGTGTCATTTTATTTTTTTTATATAAATAGTTGAAATGTAGTTTTTTATGATATTGAAACAACAATTTCAAATGAGAGAGAGCAATTTTAATTTTTGTTAGGTTTAATTTTTTTTAATACAATTGTTATTAAATGATCTATCAGCATATGCGTTTATCAGTGATCTTCACTAACCAACCAGTACACCATCCAGTTGTTTAGTTGGGATGCAGTCATATGGTAGACATTCACAATGTTGACAATCATAATGATGACACAACACTATGTCGACAGTTATGCTGTTGACATTGTTGAAATGTTCACACATAACAAATCAACATCCTCAGAATGACAACATGTTTACAATGTCGATATCTGAAATGTCTACATGTGAAGTTGACATTCTCAGTATGTTGACAATAGGCTAAGGCTGCTGGACAGGAGAGTTAGCGTTAGACAATTGGGGGAGGGTAGGTCTAGGCTACAGGGGGAGGTTATGGTTAGACCCTTAGGGGAAGGTTAGGAGTAGGGTTTAGGGTTAGGTATAGGTTGACTGTACTCACCGGAACCCTGGCTCATCAGATGATGCCACCAGAACTGCTCCACACGTGGCCGCTGGGACAGGGAAGCCATCGCTGAAGACTCCATTGCCATCAGGATTAGATAAGGCAAGGCTAGTTCAACAGCGATGGATTGTCAGCATTTCTGCAGTGTCAACATGATAAATGTCAACATTGTTAATCTCCACATGTTGCATATACTCTACTTTTCTCCACTGCTCCTGGGTATGAATTTGGGATTTTATAGACCACTAGCTACACCTAGGTGCTCCAACTTTGTCACTATCAATATATCTATGAAATTTAGATAACAGCTTCTAAAGTGACCCTTAAGCAACATTGCGTATACTTTATAAGCACTTTTATTCGTACTAATATCAAGGGAAATTTTCTAGTTAGTAACTTTGTGTGTCGGAAAACCCATAAACTACATAGTATTCTATTAAAATAAAGATCTGTGAAAAGTGTGAGCCAAATAGTGCCTCAAATATTTAAAATATGTTGAAATACGTGTTTTGAAGATACTACATTTTTGAAAGGAAGATTGAAGATTAATCTAACAATGGTAAATGTCACGTTACACTGCACGTTGCTTAAAAGTTAAAACCAATTAAAAGCACATGCTTAATTTGACTTACTTTGTATTTTTCACATCTGAAAATCAGAATACATTTTAATGCCAGACAACCTGCAGTTAAAACAAGTGCACAGTTCTTGTATCTGGCACATCACAGTTCACATTTTAAACTTTAGAAAGAAAACACATGGTTGCAGCTACCGAGTAGTCAGATAAGTGAGGTATAATTACATTTTGGGAGCTTCTGTACAGCATGGTTTCCTGACTTTGATGTTAATCTTTTCAATTTTTATTTAGAAACATAAATGATCTTACATATTGTAAAATAATATTTTAATTCTAATCTGAGTACTGCAATATAGGATTGTAGTACTAATAGCTGTTATATTGGAAAACATTCCCACACTCATGCTGAGTTGCACAGACTTTGCGTCTAAATTGCAAGCTTTCAGACCTGGCCAGGGGCAGTTTAAGAGAGGAAGGGGCCCTTTTGCAGCCTCCATGCAGTGTAGTAGACTCTGGGTATGTGCCATCTGTAGTGCACATGCTCAAATCACTGGGAAAAATGGGCGCCGCACCATTTTTTCTGTAATTTCAGTCTGCTGCACTAACTGTCGCGGGAATTAAGAGAGGTAAGTATAATAATTATATGGGTGCAGGGTGTGCAGTGTGGGCCTCCCTGGAGCCAGTGGCCCATGTGCACACACACCCTGCATTAATTATAGATACACCAATGGCAGGGCAGTCAACAGAAATCTTGGGGTCTGGTATACTGAAAGCTCTGAGCCCCCCTTAACATACCCCCACCCACCCTCGACCCCAAATCCACCCTTGAAACCCAAACAACCCTCTGCTGCATGTGCCAGCAACCCATTAAACCTTCTGCAACACTCTCAGGGGTAAATTTAGTAAGGTGAGAGTTTTTAGAAGCGGAGATGTTGCCAATAGCAACCAATCAGATTCTAGCTATTGTCTTCTTAGATCATATTGACTGTATAGGAAAGGAGAGAGTTAAACCTCAGAGGCTGGGGGAGGTCCTGTGGGGCATCAGATGATAGAAGTTGACCTATAGCAGGGAATGTTGGGGTTTGAGTGCTGTTCAAAGCTGATGTAGCTGATGTGAGGATTGGTTAAGCCTCTTTTGATTACATATTGGAATGGGTAGGTGTATCAGCTTTGTGCTCTGCTCTAGTGTGTAGTGCTTGGTTGTGGCATGGTTCCTGACTTGCTCTGTGACATAGTGTCTTCTTGTGTTAGTGCAGGCTCTGCTTTAATCGACTATACTCTTTTTTGTTAGTGGCACTATACATTGGAATCAACTCCTTCCCTGCCCTTCAGATCTCAATAATGGCCTGCCATTCCCTGACCTCACCGGTCACCTAGGACCCCCACTTGCTACTGCCCTGAAGTTGGCACAGGGGGGGGCTGTGCATCGACTGCTGCAGTTAACGGGAGGTGGGCCCATCCTGCTGGCATTACACCTGTGGGTGGCCAGCGTCCACGGGAGGCATTGTCTGGCAGGCACAATGGGGGAATCTCGCATCTGGCCAGTGGGAGGATAGGGTGGCTGGAGCGTGACTTTCTGACCCCTGATCCCTGCTGTCCATCTCATCCCAGCTGCACGAGTACGCGCGCAACTGGTGCAAAAGTGGAATGGAGGTCTGGGAGCTCCCAGCAATCTAGCAGAGGGAGCTCCCAAGCTTACCCTATGGCTAGGAGGGCAGGTGAGCTGCCTGCATGCAGGGGGGCTGAAGTGGATGGTGGCCATTCTGAGTTCCACATAGATGGGGTAGGCAATAGTGGGTTAGCAGCAGGGATTGGTGATGTTGGAGGTAGGCCTAGAGGGAGAGGTAGCAGGGGGTGGAGGCAGGCTCCAAGTGATGTGAGGGGTATTGAGTCTGGAGTCAGCATCTGCAATGTCAGTCATGGCAACTGCTCTTGCTCTCCTAGTGACAGTTATGGCCTCAGAGGTGGTGTGTCCCTCATCCAGTGTGCAGAGCAGAGCATATAATATTTTTGCAGCTGGGCCCTGCTGCTGGGGTGCTCTGTCCAGATGCGGTGGCAATGGGAGTGTCTCTTCTCTTTTAGTGCTGTCGGGTGAGGAGAGAGTGCGTGGTGAGGAAAATGATGGGGAAGTGTCAGAATGCGAAGTGTCAGGGGATAAACTGCCTGGGATATCAGGTGAGGTAATGGGCAGGGCCGATGAGGCTAGCGTTGGCTCCTCCTCCTCTTCTTACAGAGTATTGGATAGATCTTCCTCTTCTTCGTCCTCTTCTTTGTTGGTATCTTCAGCTAGAACCTCGGCCTAGGCACGGAAGTGTGCTGCTAAAAATATGCTAAACAGGAGGTGGCCAAGCGACATAGAATGGGTAAGCACAAAAGGGTTGCGGTAGATTCTAACACAGCACGTAAGTGGCGCAATTTGCCAGGGGTGGTTCATTGTGATTACACAGCAGTGTTGCGAGGCCTACATGATAGTTGCCAGAAGAAAATACGGAAAAGTGACTAAGTAGATATTTTTGTATTCACTGACCAAGCTAAAAAGGACTTTAAGGTGGCAACAGCGACAAGTGTTATAGGCATTCCAGTTCTCACAACAACTGGCTGGCTGGTTTTTGCATCTTCCTGGCTTGCTATGTAGAGGATCGGCTGGAGGAGTACTGAATGTGAAAATGCTTTGCGTATAATAATTTCATGTGCCCCCAGGGGGAACACTATCATTTTCAACACCTCTGTTTGCAATGCAGCGGCTTTCACCCAGTGTCCAACTCTTTTAGATTGGGCCGTCAAGGATCTAAAGCAGAGACCTCTGCTAATGGTAGGCCAGTGACTACTGCTGGTGCTAAATAAGGCTACCTTTCCGGCTCATTTGGAGGCTATGTCCAAATGGTTAGGATGGTATACTAATATAGAGGATGCTGAGGTTTTGTTTAAAGGTTTTAATTTAGGTTTTTTTTGCCAATTCGGGGGGAGGTGCGTGTGAGTTATCCTAGGAATCTGCAGTCAGCTTGTGCTTTCCCCATGCAGTTCTGCATGCCAAGGTTGAGGAAGAGATTAAACTGGGGAGGATGGCGGGTCTATTTGCGCAACCCCCACTGGAGAATTTAGACTCTAGGTAGTTTTTGGCTCATTCAACATCTGTCTTACCCATCAGGGTCATCAGGTTTATGGGGTTTTGCATAGGGGAGGAATACAAGTGTTTGTCTATGGGGTGTTCAGTTTCCTGTGCGTGTTTTGAAAAGTTTAGCACCTTTCTTCATTGGTGTGTGGAGTTCAGCGGGGGCATGGGATAGCACTCTATCTTGATGACTTCTTGTGTGTTGGACCTGCTGATTTGGTCCTTTGAGGAGAGCTTTTGTTTAGTTTAGCTCTTTTTCAGTTTGGGGTGCAAGTGGCTGAAGACAAGACAGAGAGCCCCCACTCTTGTTTGTCCTTTTTAGTCAGTGAAATTGATACCATGAAGGGCTCCTGCCGTCTTCCATGAGACAAAGTAACCAAGTTGCAGAAGGTTATTTTACACTGTCTCGGTGTGTGGAAGATAACCCTACAACAGGCCCAATCTGTTTTGGGCCTGCTGAACTTTGCCTGTAGGGTCATACCTACGGGCAGAGTTTTTTGCCAGAAGTTAGAGCATGCCACTGGGGGGGGGGTTCTAAATCCCATAATTTGACCTGCTTAACTTCAGAAATTAAGAGAGACCTAGCCATTTGGTTTTCTTTTCTTGAGGGTTTTAATATTGTTTGAATCTGGCTGACCACTCTCATCAACAGCAGTGGGTTGCAGATTTTCACGGATGCAGTGGGATCTTAGGGGAATGGCTGTTTTCCTTAGAGGATCCTGGTGTGCCACGGCCTGGGCAAAAGATTGGTCCTAGGGGTCTAACCAATAATCTTTTGCTTCTGAAATTGTTTCCTATAATGGTTGCCTTGGAAGTCTGGGGAGCGCAGCTTGTTAATCACAGCATCTTGTTCAGATATGATAATCTGGGTGCGGTGCATGCTATTACCAATCAGAGGGCCAAGTCGCTGGTGGTGTTGTGTGTGCTAGTGCATGCACGAAGCCTAATGTGCTGTTTCTGGCTCAGCATGTTCCGAGGGTTGATAACGGAATTGCAGCTGTGCTATTAAGGTATCAGTGGGATAGGTTTTGGTCATTGGCACCAGAGACTGATGCTGTTTTTGTGCTATGCCCCTTATGTTTGGCAGGTTATCAAGCCACTTGGAGGGGCTAGCAGAGCGATCTACTGCCCCAGTCACTCTCAAGGTATACCATCAGGCTTTGAAGGAATGGGAAGTTTTTTCCTGTGGCCAAGGGCTACAGATAAGAGTGGGCATCAGGTGATGCTTTCTGTTATTTGGCAGCTCCTTGTCACAGGTAGGTCTAGAGCAGTTGTTTTGCAGTATCTGGCTGGTATTTAATTTTTTGCAAAGTTAAAAGAAGCATTGATTTTACTTTCGAAGGCCATGAAAGGAAGGGCGCACTTGGTGCCTGTTCCACCTGATAGGAGGCATTCTATCGTTGCCTCACACTTTCCATCAGTCCTGGGGGTGGTTGCGGGTGAAGCCGCATTGGTTTTTTGAAGTGCTATTATTTGAACTGGCTCTTTTCAAGTCTTTTCATGGGGCTTTCCGAGTTTTGGAATTGGTCACTCCCTCCAAGTGAAGGGATTTGTCCATGTTGCGTTCCGATGTGCCAAAAGCGGTCCCGGATTATACAGCTGAGGAACCTAGTTTGGGTGTACTTAGCAATGAATATATGAACGAGGGCAATGGCACAGTAGCTAAATGGTAGCTCTCCCCATCAATAAACATGAATATTAGGACCTATTAGGATATTAAGTCCAGCACGTGTAGCAAAGTCCCGGGCAATATAGGATTATCCCAAATGATAATGGATGTGTACTGCTACATCTAATTCCTCAGCTGTATCATCCGGGATCGCTTTTGGCACAGATTCTTTATATTATACATTTTTGCACAATAGGGGATTGAGATACTAATATCGGAGCCTGATCATCTCCTTATATTTGTACTCATTTTTTATGTTTCCTTTATTGTCCACTTCCTTTATGGCTTAACTAGCTGAATATATGTGATTACTGTGTGTTTTTTATATGTATGTTTTATGTGTGTCATATTATTTCTCACACAATTCTTTCTATAGATATTAAATTGTGTCTTAATATACAAATGTGTTACTCATATGTTCCAACATAATTACAAGAGCGCAGTGTATTTTTTATATTGTTCTTGTCAGTGAGGTTGGCAATCACCTCTTTTACCACTGCTGCACTGATGCTTGACTCTCTGGCATATTAGCGCTAAGGCCTTTTTGTGTGTGCTGATTCAGAGTTGGAAAGCAAAAAAGGGCAAATAACTGTGCACATTGAGGGTGATTCAGCAAGGAACGTAATTGTAAAGCTGCAGGCAGGCAGCATTGCAATTCCATCCAAGCTATTATGCAAATGTAGCAAGAGGTGTATTACACCCCCTGCTGCATTTGCAATCCCAGCACTGCGATGGAGGTTGCAGGCTGGGATCACCATCGTGACCATCGGTGGTCAATCGTCGCGATAGTGGATGGTGCCGGGCCGCCAGCCAGCTGAGTAAGTTTGTGAGGCCAGGACACTACAGTCCCTGGCCTTGCCACTCCCAGAAAATGGAGCGAACATACCCATATTTCTGGGAACGCGGCCGCCCCCGCACTGTCTTTTAAATGCCACTGCCTATCAATCAATAAGGCAGAGGCACCGAAGGGGCTTCATGTGACAATGCAGGACCCATTTCTGCACACTCACAGAACAGGTCCTGCGCATGCACAGATTCCCTATAATTGGGAATCTGCAAATCAGCCCCATTGTCAAAAGCATGTTGCACTGCTGGTAGGGCAGTTATAAATTGTGCAGAGACATTATATTTTGGAGTCACAAAACGAGGGAGTTAAAATGCGCACTAGACTATAACCTAATGAGCGGAGGTGGCTGCACTTACAGGGAAGGGTGTCTGACCTTCTGATTAGGTTAAGTGGTTTGAGGATAGTAACTGCGCCCTGAAAACCCCTTGGTGTTAAATGTGATGAGTGAGCTGCAAAAGAAAAATTAATCAATAGCAAAGGATATAATAAATGAGAATTTTTCTTTACCATAAATGAGGGGCAAAAGAAAAATTTATCAATAGCAAATGGTATAATAATTGAGAATTTTGCTTTAGCACAATTAGAGACAATAAAATGTGCAACTTAACTACACAGTATAAATGATCAGTATAATAAATGGTTAGTCAATGCTGATAATGCAGTGGCAATTATAGAGCATGGAGTGGAACACAATATTGTTTAGTTGTGTATCATATCATACACTGGTAGAGGATAAAATGGTATGGTAATGGTCAAAGATCTGGTATCTCGGGGTGTGATAGTCTGAGTAGTGTGTGAGAACACACTGTGCACAATATATGTGCAAGATGGTCAATTCAATATGGGTATGTGACCAGGTGATTGAGGACCGTATTGTGCTGACAGTTTGGATGAGTATGGTACTGACTGCGGCGTTTCGCTAATCAGTGTCTGGTTCCTGATGATCGGTGACTGTGACTTTCGGTGCCCAGGATGAGATGTTCCTGGGGCAAGTAGTACGGGATTTGGAGATGGCAGGGACAGGAATCTCAAGGTTAGACAGTCTGGTGCCCGGTGTTGCGCAGCAATGCCCGCCCGACTGGACGGACAAGCACCGCTGGCACATGCGGGCAGACTGCACTTGCCTGGGGAGGAGGTGTAGCAGTTGTGGCTCGTGGAACCAGAGACTGCACTCCCCCTCCGGTGTCGAGACTTACCTCCTTATGGACCCAACGGAGTGCCCCTAGCCGGCTGCTGTTGCTTGGAGTCCTCTCACTTGTGGCTGCCACTTCTGGGTCTCATGGTCCATCTGCGGCTGACTATGGGCTGGATGCTGTGATCGTGGGTGGATTTTGCAGTTCTGATTTCTCCTCGTCAATCTCCGATATCAGGGGTATGTGGGATAGATAAGTAAGTGCTGCAACGCGTTTAGACCCTCTTGGGGTCTTCTTCTAGGCAGAGATGCATGGGATTAATCTGTATGGGGAGGCTGTTTGTAGTTGGATAAGTCCTCGCCTCCTATGCGATAGGTTGTTCTGTATGTGATTTGATTGCTGGGTACTCCTGGTGTATGCTGACTGGATTATGGGCTTGTCAGTGAAATATATGAGTTGTTGTACTGGATCATAATGTACATCCAGAAAACATGTTGGGAAACGTGTTAAGAGCATGGATTTTGTTATATTATTAAGCTGGAAGATGCTCTTAATGCCTTCTACTGATTTAGAGTCATGATTAAAGTTGAGTAAATAGGTAGTGCGTGCATTCAGATACCATGAATGTTAATCGTTAATGAGGACATAAATATTTGTGCTAAAGGGGTACGTACATTGGTGAGCATGTATAGTAGACATTTCATAGGTATGAGATGTGTTCTGTGTTTTGGCTGGATAATAATCTTAAAAACTTCTGCTGAGTTGTCAGTCAAAACATTTGAGTTGCTTGTTAATGAGTTTACATGTACATTCAGGGGAAACAATCTAGTATGAATAATACTGGATTAACATATAGAACATATAAGGTTTGATTGAAAGTAGAATAAATTGACATAAAGTATACAGTCTAGGGTGTGTGGTAGATGTTAATGGTATAGGGCTACTAACGTGATAGTAATGGACCCTTATTAGTAATATGCAAGTAGTGTAGTGTGGGTGTATCTGTCCACGTGAAATGGTTTGAAGGATATGGGCTTATGAGGGTTCAATTAGGTATATTAAAAACAAATCGGCTGGTGTGACCTAAGTTTATCAATTAATGCTGATTCTGCTAGGATCAGTAATGTTGCTAGTCACAGATAATGGATCTTATTTCATTGTCCCGATTAAGACCCCAGGGGTGAAGGAACCCCATGTTAATCATGATGTGTAATTCTTCTCTGTTGATTTTTTTTATGTAATCACCACCTCTCCAGTTGGGTTTGACTGATTTGAGAGCAGTAAAATCAAGGACTGTGGAATCTGACTTATTATGGATTTGGAAGGGCATGGAGATAGGGTGTTCCTCACAACCTTTCCTGATATTGCACATATGTTCACTCATCCTTATTTTAAGTGGGCGGATGGTTCTCCCTATATATTGTTGCTGGCAGGGGCATTGTAGCAAATAGATCATGCCTTTGGTGTTGCATGTTAAATTTTCTCGTATCTTGAATATTGTGTTGTTTATTGTGGATTGTACTGATTTTTTTGGAATGGTACTTCTTTTGCTCATGGTAGTGCAGGCTGACACTTGCCACAATAAAAGAACCCTCCCTAATTCTCTCCTATTGTCTTATGTTTCCAAATGTCAGTAAGTGTGTTTTGTTTTAAGACTGTAGGTGCTAAACAATTCTTTACTATTTTGGTTCTAAGATCTTGTGCTTTACTGAACACTACCTGAGGTTTGGGGGGTAGGAAAGTGCCTAGAATCTCATCCCCTAGGAATATTGGCCAATGTTTGTTCACTATTTTTTGATGTCTCTTGCTTGACTGTTATGTCTGTGTTTGACTCTTTGTTTTTATATTGTAAGAGTGCGCCCCTATCTGATTCTTTTATCATTTGAAAAGCTGATTGTACTTTACTGACATTATATTTCTTGTTTATTAGTTGTGTTTTGAGTATGTCACCTTGTGATTCGTAATCGTTTATTCTGGAGCAATTGCATCTTATTCTCTTGAATTGTCCTGTGGATATCCAATTTTGCCAGCTGGGGTGATGACTGCTAGTAGCTAAAATAAAACTGTTTACGTCCACTTGCTTGCGATATATGTTAGTGTGAATCTGATTGTTGTCAATGAAGATGTTTAGATCAAGAAATTCTACACTAGTCTTATTGTATTTGGTTGTGAAGGATAAGTTGTAATTATTATTGTTGATGTTTTGGATGAAGGTTTGAAGGGATTCCTCATCCCCTCTCCAGATGAGAGGGGATATCGTGTCCAGAGGACGAGGTTTACACCAAAGCCATGGTTGGACCAGATGTAATTGTCTTCCCAATGACTCATGAAGAGGTTCGCGTAGCTTGGCACAAACCGTCCCCATCACTGTGCCAGTTGTTTGTAGGTAAAGCTAGTCTTCGAACGAGAGGTAGTTGTGTGATAGGATAAAGGCATTACTTTTAAGAATGAAATCAGAATTTTTGTGGTCATTGTTGGGTCCTGATCTAATAAGTATTTTGTTCTGTCTAATCCTTGATTGTGTCTAATTACTGAGTAAAGGAATGTGACATCACTAGTGGCAAGCCAGAGGTCTTCATCCCATACTATTTGTGTTAATTTATTGAGTATGCTTGTGGTGTCTTGAAGATAAGATTTCTGTTGTTTAACATATGGTTGTAGGTAAATGTCTAGATATTGGGAAAGATTTGAGGTGAGTGAGTTTATTCCTGATACGATTGGTTGGCCTGGTGGATTTATGTGGTCTTTGTGGACTTTAGGGAGATGATAGAAAACTGGGATAATGGGATGTGCAGTGTTCAGAAAATCATACTCTTTGGTGGTGAGAATGCCTTCATAATGTATGTAATTCCCGTTGGTATTGTCTTGTTGGACCCTTCTTTACAGGTTGATATGTGGTATTGGCCTGGACGATTCTGTGTGACTCTTTGATGTAATCACTTTTGTCTAGGATGACTATGCCCCCCCCTTATCGGCCGGTTTGATTACTGTGTTTGTGTTTGTTTTAAGTTCTTCTAGTGCTCTGTGTTCAGCTTTAGTTATGTTGTTATGTTTATGTTTTGGTATGTTTTCACTGAATTTCCCTAAATCTTGTACCAACAAGTTGGTAGATGTAGAAATGTGGTTGCCTGTTGCTTGCACTGGGTAAAATTTAGATGGGGGCTTGAGCTTTGTGTGTAGGTAACGTTCTTGGGTTGGGGGTTGATGGTGTAATGGTTTTTGTTGGAAAAAACGTTTGAGGGTTAATTTCCTAGCAAATCTGTGGATGTCTAAATAGGTGTTAAATCTATCCAGATCTTTAGTTGGGGCGAATTTGAGTCCCTTATCTAAAATAGAGATGTGGTCGTTTGTTAATGTAAAAAGACTTAAATTGAAAATGCAATTGCCTATTTCTGGTTCTGTTCTATTCCTTGATCTGGCCTTTTTGACACCCTCTCCTCCCCTACATCATCTTCTAATTTTATTTTTGTTTGTTTGGGTGGGGGGTTCAGTGGTAGGCCTTTCTGTTCTAAAAAATGGTCTACATGTGGTTTGTCTTGTCCGGTTAGTGATGTAATTGGGTCAAGGTTATTGATGTTCTGTGGATCAGTGACGATGTTCGATATGTTCGAGTTGCTGGTTCCATGGATGGTTAAGTCTAGGAGCTCTGGTGCTATTTCTAGCCAGCCTCTTTCTAATGAGTGTCTTGCAAGTTGGTGATCAGTATTTTCTTCTATGCAATGTAGAGAAAAGGAATCTTCACTTAAAGAACTGGTATCAGACACTGATGAAACAGTTGGTATATTGTATAAGGTGCTGTGTCTGGAAGGGTGTATCCAAATCTCAAATGAAAATATAAAACTGCCTTCATGCACAAGCAGCCAGTATTTAGCCAGCATGCAAAAATATAAATAAATATATATATATATATATATACAGTATATATATATATATATATATATATATATACACAATGAAGTAAAGCCAGCACTCCACATATATAAGGTAATATTCGCCCAGGTACCCTCTGTAATAGTAAACCTACTTAACACATTTGCACAGGTAGGAGAAGTGGCACTCGCAGGACTGAAAGAATAACTCCACAACAGGGAAGTTCAGTTCAAAGTTTCAGTCGTTAGACTTTTATCAAGAACACAAGTGAGATAACAAGTGTACATACCTTTATAGAAGCACAGTGACAAGGAAGTATGCGGGAGTCCATCCCTCACTCCTGCCAACGGGCAAGTGACATCATCGACGTGCGGACGGCACAGTGACGCAATCGTCCTGACGTCCGGTGTATGACGCTCCAGTGTGAACTCTTTACCCAGGACAGACACAGGAGAGGGAAGCAGCACTGTGTAGGGGGTAACCTAAGGTGGTGAATAAAAAACAGTAATACTGGGCATGGAACACATGCATGTACAAACAGTGTACTCTAAAACAGATTGGTGTAAATGCCAATGCAGTGCTACTACATATGGGATATCTCAAAAATGCCAGTATATAGTCAATCACCTAGTGATATCATGTGCGCTATGTGACTAAGGTGGACATATAGAGCCTTAGTGTAAATAATAGGTGAAAAATATATAATGAACAATAAATGAAAAAATTTAATTAAATAAAATTGAAGACATATACTGTATTATTGATCCAAGAAGAATGTAGAGATTATGATGTCACTATATGGAGAAAAGAGAAAAAAGAAAAAGGAAAAATAAAAAATAAAAAAAGATAACACCAGTATTTTTTTTTATATATGAAGAAAAAAATATAAATTATATATCTTCTATGACTCATATAGCAAAAGAATTGGAATAAGATTCTGCTGTAGGAGATATGAGTAGCGCTAGATGTATAGGAGGCAAAAAGAGTAGTTGGCATCCTTTGATGGGCTGGATGCCAGAGGATTTCCCCAGGTACTACAAAACCATTATTGGTAAAGTTCTGCTGCTTTAATACAATCTACCATTCAAATGAGAGTCAGTACTAATGACCAATGAATTCAGTTACTTTTCACTAGGAGCGGATCAAGTGGATCTCACTACAACCTATACGATATATATATATATATATATATATATACCAAGCCCTGTGCATTTTTTAGAGTACCTCTCTAGCTCATTTAGAGCATTCTTATATGTTTATTTACTTGTATTGATGTATTAAATATTTTTATTTTTATTTACTGTCCATCAGTGTAATATATTCAATGTGTTTTAATTACCTAAGCGCAGGTGTCCCACCTATTGTTTGTTATCAAACTGTTCTTGGATGGTTGGAAGAAGTTGATCTTGGAGGATGTTTTGGTACCATTCTTTATTCATGGCTGTGTTCTTAGGCAAAATTGTGAGTGAGCCCACTCTCTTGGCTGAGAAGCAACCCCACACATGAATTGTCTCAGGATGCTTTACTGTTGGCATGACATAGGACAGATGGTAGCACTCACCTTTCCTTCTCCGGACAAGCATTTTTCCAGATACCCTAAACAGTCTGAAAGGGGATTTATCAGAGAAAATAACTTTTCACCAGTCCTCAGCAGTCCAATCCGTGTACCTTTTGCTGAATATCAGTCTGTCCCTGATGTTTTTCCTGGAGAGATGTGGCTTCTTTGCTGCCCTTCTTGACACCAGGCCATCCTCCAAAAGACTTTGCCTCACTGTGCGTGAAGATGCACTCACACCTGCCTGCTGCCATTCCTGAGGAGCAAGCTCTGTGCTGGTGGTGCCCTGATCCCACAGCTGAATCAACTTTCAGAGACGGTCCTGGCGTTTGCTGGATGTTCTTGTGCACCCTGAAGCCGTCTTCATAGCTATTGAATCTCTCTCCTTGAAGTTCTTGATGATCCGATAAATGATTGATTTAGGTGCAATCTTACTAGCAGCTATACCCTTGCCCATGAAGCCCCTTTTGTGCAAAGCAATGATCACTGCACGTGTTTCCTTGCAGGTAGATTGGCACAGAGATACATATACACCTGTCAATTCCAGGTGTCTGCGGGTTGGTGTAAATAAATTGTTTAACCACTTATGATAGGCTGACTGCACATTCATCTCTGGAGCTGATAGGGGCTTTCTTCACTACAGGTACGACATACAGTATGTTATGCTTTTTTGTGTTTTTAGCAATTTTTTTTTCTTTTGTATAGGAAATGGAGAGCTGTGCCTGCTGTATTAAAGGCATTTTCAGTAGTATTGAAACCTAATCAGATGGCATAAGTTAATGTGATCAAGCTCCTTAAAGCTAAGCTTTTCTGAGCTTCATAAATGGTGCATTTTCTCAGTCACTAAGTGATCTGCATTTGTGATTATAAGAAGTGGGACTGCAGCAGATATCTGTTATGTGGTAAAAGGGCCTGATTTTAAAAAATGCGACATTATACCGAAAACAGCAGTTTTCTGAAGATTGTCCCATTTTTGGGCTTAATAAATAGGATTTTCCTACCACGCACATTATTTTAATGCCAGTTGGAATGACTTGGAAAATTGCTAATGGTAACATAGGCATATAAGGAATGATTACAAGTAAGGTGCAAACAAAAAACGAAGCGCAATAAAAGTAACAATTAGTGCTTTGTGGCACTGCAGGTGGGGCAGATTTAAAATGTGCAGAGAGTTTTAGCGTTTGGAAAGGATGTGTTCTAGCTTAGGTCTAAATTTCAGTGTAAAAAAGAAAAACTGCCCAGTATTTGTTTGCTACATGCAAAACCAGCCAGTAATTACCTTGCATGGTAGAGAATAAATGCATTTTTGCATTGCAATATGTTTTGTTCTAGGAGCAAAACACTACTTGTTTACTTTTTTTATTATTTGCTACTAAGGGGGTTATTTATCAAGCAGTGAAAAGTGTGGCGAAGTGGACTAGCGGAGAAGCTGCCCATAGCAACCAATCAGCTCCTACCTATTTTTTTTATGGGCCATACTTGATAAATGCTATTTCAAAGCTGATTGGTTGCTATGGTCAACTTCTACACTGGTCCACTTCTCCATGTTTTTCACTGCTTGATACATAAACCCTTAACTCTGAATAAGGCCCAAAATGTAATAGCTGATTAGTTAAGTAGGTTTTGATTTGATGAAACAAGAAGCATTTCATTATGGGATATTGTCAGAGAAAATTATGTAGACCATCCTCAAAAGTATGATATTTTCGATGAGTTTGCATACTTAGTAGACCTATTAAAAATCTCCTATGCCGTGATTGTAACCATCACTGATAACTGTTTATGAGCATTTGATACTAGCTGGAAAAGACTGGAGTGAGTAAGTGTAGCATTGTATCCAGGGTCACTGGTAGCTTGGACAGATCCCAATATTGGGATATTAGGGCATGAACATGACCCATCGGGTCCCTGTGGACAGTGACATCCACTAATGGGGGCATGGTCATACCAATTTTGCAGTGTTTGGTTATGCATCCTCGGCAAGCCCGGGCCTTGTTTCCTTTCTCTGACTATGGGGCTGATTCAGCAGTTCATGGAATTCCAAAGCAACACATGAGCTGCTTTGCAATTCCATCCTGATAAAATTAAAATGATGCAGGAGATGTCTGAACTGACTAGATGCCTCCTGTCAGCATCTGTGATCCCAACGCTGTGACCAGGGGCATTTTAATAGAGGAGGGGGCCATGTGCACTCCCCGTGTGGGGCCCCCTCCTCTCTTCCCAGAAGCTGGCAGCCGACTGATGCGGCTGGCCAGCCACCGGAACATTAGTAGGCTCCGGGCACTAGAGTGTGCCTGGAGTCTACTGCGCATGCGCAGAATACCGGGAAAATGGCCACTGCGGCCATTTTCCGGCATTCTGTGCATGCACAGTAAACTCTGGGCACTAGAGTGTGCCCAGAGTCTACTGCGCATGCGCAGAACATCAGAAAAATGGCTGCGGTGGCCATTTTCCGGTATCCTGAGCACCGCTAACACCCACCGCAGAACCACGGACAGGTAAGTTTAAAATAATATGGGTGCAGGGTGTGCGGTGTGGGGCCCCCCTGAACCCGGGGGCCGTGTGCCCCACACACACTGCACCCATTATAGATACGCCAATGGCTGTGACCAAGGTCACAGCCTTGAATCATCATCACGACAATCGGTTGCAATGTTATACGGCAGTGGCAGCTGACTTTCAAGGCCAGGAAGTCTGCATCCATGGATGTAGACCCGACCTCATTCCTCTTGGAAAACAGGGGCACATGCCCCTGTTTTCCGGTAATGCAGGATGATCCCAACCTGCAAACTCCTCTGCCTGTCAATAAGGCAGAAGCATAGGGGTGGACTGCGTGCAATTTCACAGTACTCATTCTGCACATGCGCAGAATTGGTCCTGTACATACAAGGCCGTAACTAGGGTAGTGCGACCAGTGCCATGGCACAGGGCACCGCAGAGCAGGGGGCGCTGTTTGGGCCTGTCAATTTTCCTATATATTATCATTCTCACTTGCAGCTTCCTCTTCTTTTATCCCCAGAATCTCCTGGCCTCTCCTATGTCTTCCCTGGCTCTTCCCCATTATCTTATGTCCCTATTTAAATAATTGGAAGGGGGGTGCCAATGCTTTCTCTCGCACAGGTCACCAAAAAGTGTAATTACCTCTCTGTGCACATGTGCTGATTCCTGATAATCGGGAAGCAACGTGATTAGCCCCATCAGCACCCACTGCTGAATATCTATAGTCAAAGAGGAGAAATAGGTCAGCCATTGTGCCATTCCAGTATTAATTGTTTTCAATATATTTCTTTATACTATGGTGTAGATAACAGCAAAGTGTCTGGAGTATTGTTCCAGTCTAGGTCAAAAGTTGCTTTTGTAACTTAATATTTCTGCAAGTTCAATGATGTTAATCTTCTTTAAATATGAAGTTGAATGACATATTGTTTCACATTTAGTGGGCATTTGATCGGGTTGTTAATGTATTCTTTCTATAGTTATCATATTGCAAACCCGATCACTGTTTTTGTTGAACAAATTTATAAATGTATAAAATTTGCATCGATGAAGAATAATTTATTTTTCTTTTGAAAACAAAATATTATAACAAGGTCAGTTTTTGTAACATCGTTTTGAATTCATTTTTCAGACTGTACACATATAATCTGAAGAACAGTTACTGCAGTGAAGATTTGCCTAGTTATCTTCGTACAAAACAAGCAACACAAATCACCTACAAGGTATTGTAAAGCCTTAGTCTCATTAATTGACAATCAAAGGTTCATGAGATGACTTTTATAAGATTTAAGATACAGTTCAATCGCAATTTTTTTTTAAATGAGTGATGACATTACTGATGAAGGGCAGCAGACAGGTGATTGCATGTTATGTGATTCCTGTTATACCGAATGTACTTATCACGCAGGAAGATCACAAGTGTCACTTACTCTTTTTCAAACATATTCTTTAAATGTTTTTTTATCTATAAGACTGTGCCTGCATTATGTTTATGTGCAAATATTTTTTGGCAATAAGAAACAAGTTTTATGAAGCATACACATGGTCAGATTTTTCTTCAGATCTGAATGATAACGATTTAAAATATCGTTCAATTGTTCATATCTGAAGGAAAATCTGACAGATTTGTCAGATGAACGATTTGAACGATACACATTCCCGATAGTCAGATAATGATATCTTACATCTGATGTGTTTGCAGTCAGATCTCTACGATTCCATTCATTTTAACGCAGTCAAAAATCGTTCAATCATTCAAATCTTTGGTAAAATCATTCAAATCGCTCAATCGTTCATCTGACAGATCTGACAAATCTGACAAATCTGACCGTGTGTATGCTCCATAAAGGTCCACTAAACCTATAATACAAGTTGGCATGCATAAAATAGCTACCATTTACATTCACAACTATGTAAACAATACCAGACCACAGAAAATGAATGTTACATTTTAAATCCAATGATGTGCTCCTAGTATTTTGGTCCTCTACTGTGTCACAATGTTGATTCAATGCAGCTGAACAGTTATGGTGTTGAGGGTTTGCTCTGATGATCTGAATTCCATAGGAAGCCTTCCCTGTTGGCCCAGAGCTTCACTGTTGGAAATCAAGCTTCATGAAAGCCGCCCCTGTGATAGTCTCCAAGGTGATCTGAGATCAGGAGCCTCTCCCTGCTGATATGGAGCTCCACTGTCCAGTAAGAGAAAGTTGGGACTTTGTGAATGTGACACCTGCAGATACAGCCTTCTCCTCTAGTCAGAGGTAAAGATGGGGTTTGGCAGTTGGAAAGCTAGGTTTTCTGTCCCCTGGCACAAAGAGCCAACTCGGTGCCCCTCCTCCCGAGTGGATGGAAGTTATCCTTTACTTGCATTACAGTACTGACATAAGGCAGAGAGCATACAATAACAAAAAGCATTGCCAAGAGTAAAGGTGCCCACACACATACCGATGTGCTCACAATCCGATTTCTTGTCCAATTTCCTCATGAACTTTCACAGGAGCACCCTTGCCGTCGTGATCACGATTTTACAAAAAAGACACCCAATCTGTTTTATGATCTCACGATCTATCGGATCGTACGCGTCGTGAGATTGGCCATAACAAATCGTGAGTTTAAAAAAAAAAAAACATGCTCTTGACTATTGGTGGGAAATTTAAATAGCCATAACAAACTATTTTTTCACGTTTTTATTGTGTTCACTGTATTTTAGTGTACATACATTAATTTTATGAAATATATGCCATCTATTGATTATACATTTTTGCATTTATTTTATTTATTAGTATTTTAATCAATACTAGTGTTTGGAGTGTGTTTATATTTTCTTTTATCTGTAACTACAAACACTAGTGGGCGCTGCGTGTGATTATACTTTCTGGCACTTGTTGATAGTTTATGACTTTATCTTAGTCCATAATTTCTTTAATAATTTTGTCCAAATGGATACCTTTACCTTACTTCATAATTATAGTAGGATTTATAAGCACCATTCCATCTATTATTATTATTTTTTCTGCATAGGAGTACATTACGATACTTATTGTTACCCATTATGATAATAGGGTTTACCCCATGTAATGTTTATGATTTCTGGACTAAATGTGTATGACTCAATATATCAGGACCATATACAAATTTTTCAAAATTTTTCTTGGTTCTATCATTTTCTGATTACCAGCGCTATTTCAATCTTTGTTAGTCGGTTTTTAACTACATATCCCAATAGGCATTTTGTTTATTTGGGACTGGTTGATTGGCCCATTGTATCATGAGCTCTATTCTAACCAATCGGGTATTGAACTACATATCCCAATAGGCAGTTCACCCAATCGGGACCCGCTGATTGGTGCATTTCCTCATGAGCTCATCCCTAACCAATAGAATTAAGCTCAGATTGAGGGAGATTGTATTGCGCTGTGACTAATGGCACAGCGGTGAGCCGCGACCTGAGTCGCGGGCTAATGACGTGTACTCAGTACACGTTTAAATAGATTATTATCTAATATATCATTACACGAGGTGATCAAGCCTCGATGCGGGCGAAACGTGCGTCCTCTCTCTCCATATGACACTCTGCTGATGCTGAGGATAACCCAGTCAGTGCACAGACTGGGCTCCACTTTACCCCACACTGGTAACGTATAACGTATACAGGCTGACAGATGATTATGTCTGGTCAGCCGGTCAGACTTATTTAGTCCAAGCCTGTCATTTCTCTTTTCCATTTGCCATCTCCTATTCTCTATTTAGTACTTTGGGATATGACCTACTCCTGTGATATAGCTCGTTTCCTATGTATGGCTGAAAAATTTTTTCTTGTACCCTCTGTGATTTTCATTATGTATTAGGATATTGAGGGTGCCTATTACTCCACTCACTTGCAGCCCAATCAGGAATTCTTTGAGCATTTCCTGGCGAGGTATATTCTTTCATAGAGACTGTTTGATTATAGGGGAACTATTTGGACCAGCATATTTATGCAGCCACCATAATTATTGTATTTTCAATTTATATAAAATTGATGTTCTATGCTTATGTGGTGATTGTATTCTATATGTTTTGTCAGGCTTTGTCACTGTGTAGAGTTCCTATTTAATATGTACATCTGGAACCGAGTATAATTTGTGATAAGTTACCGATGTGATGTTCTTCAATGGTTACAATTTATACATGTTTATGCCATACATGTCAATTGATTGCATCACAAGGAAGGTATGCTTATGCATCATCTGTCTTGGTAGCAACTGATTATCAATTGGACCTCTCTTTTGAGAGTAGTCCTACATTCCACAATAGGCTCAGACCGTGTGCATAGTGAATCCCCATATATTTTCAGTAGCGATAGTCTACAGTCATACTTCACTGATTATGCCCAAACTCATCTGATTTTGGAAGCGACCCAGTGATAGGCCTGGTTAGTACTGGTGTGGGGGACCACTCAGGAATACCAGGTTCTGTAGACAGATATTGTACTGTTTAAATGGGGATCATAGGACTGCACACTGTGTAGCCTATATACCAATATCTAAGGTATTTGTTGCACCATTTATACTCTAGCACATCTTATTGTTACCCTAATTGTATATGTGGGGTACTTTGCAGAAATTGTCTTTTAATATTTTCGCCAACGACTTGATATGTACCTGGTATGCAATTTTACTATAAATATTAAAAGTTATATTTTATTTAATTCTTAAGAATTCATATATAAGTGTGCCCCAAGAATAGCCTTACTTTTTCTAATCAATCTGTTATATTTAGGCTGTGAGAGCACCACCAACATAAATTTATGATGTATAAATTATTCATGGATATAGATGGTTGGTTATAATAATTCTAGTTATGGTTCTGTGCGGAATCCTCCCTGTCTACTATTACAGTACTGACATAAGGCAGAGAGCATACAATAACAAAAAGCATTGCCAAGAGTAAAGGTGCCCACACACATACCGATGTGCTCACAATCCGATTTCTTGTCCAATTTCCTCATGGACTTTCACAGGAGCACCCTTGCCGTCGTGATCATAATTTTACAAAAAAGACACCCAATCTGTTTTACGATCTCACGATCTATCGGATCGTACGCGTCGTGAGATTGGCCATAACAAATCGTGAGTTTAAAAAACAAACAAACATGCTCTTGACTATTGGTGGGAAATTTAAATAGCCATAACAATGGGAGGGGCTATCTAGGGAGTATAAAAAGCAGGCACCCTTTAAAATGTGTGTACATTCTGCTCTGCTACTAGATGAGGCTAAGTGTATTCCTGCTGAATCCTGTACATTGTTACTGTGCTCTTTGTATTTGGCTTGCCTTTTACAAAGTTTATTCTACCTGCTAGTGTGTGCTACCTACCTGCATCCTATCCTGTTCCTGAATTCTGTACTGATGCATCCCTATCGGTATAGAGTGTTGGTCGCTGAAGCCGGGGTCCTGGAGATTAGGAAGAGGGCCCAGCGAAGAAGGACAAGAGCATGCTGGACCAAGGAGTGGCTTCTACAAAGGGATACCCGCTCTCACATGTCCCTGCTGATGGACATCAAGGAGAACAACCCGGATGACTATCGGAACTACCTGCGCATGGATGACACCACCTTCCAGGAATTGCTGTATCTGGTGACCCCCCACATCCAGAGACAGGATACAAGGTGGCGGAGGGAAATCCCTGCTGAATACAGACTGGTGGCTACCCTGAGGTACCTTGCTACTGGAAGGTCATTTGAAGACCTGAAGTTTGGGACACTCATCTCACCTTAGTCCTTGGGCGTCATCATTCTGGAGACCTGCAAAGCCATCGTTAAAGTGCTACAGTACCACTATGCAAAGTAAGTAAAAAAAAAACACACCACACATTGGTTTCTTGTGTAAAGAAATTTTTTATTTTTTTTACTCAATATAAAGCAAAAAATAGCCTTCATTTAGAACAATGTGCACTGACCTGCAGGCAACTGAAAATGTACACTAAACTGTGTGCAATATTCTTTTTTTGTAACAATTTCACAAAAGAACATTAACACCAAATTTTATGAATCCCAATAGGTAGCTAGCTGTATGTGATAGGGTGGGTCAGATGTCAGTTTGAACAGGCCAATACACATATGGCACAAGTACACATTGTGGCCCCGTCTTCCAGCAATGTGTACTTGTGCCATGTGCGTAGTGACCTTGTCCAAATGGCGTCATCACCACCCTATCCCATGCAGCAAGCACCTATTAGAATTAATAAAATTTGGTGATATTAAAAGCAAGAAAAAATTTACATCTCTGTATATTGGGGCGACACATCCGCTGCATCCAGCAGAGCATTATACAAGGTTGTGCTGGTGCTTGGAGTGCTTGGTGGGGGAGTAATATCTAACTGGGCAGGGGGGGATGGACATACCTATTTGGGGCAGGGGAAAGTAGCATTGGGTCTGCTATGTATGTAGAATTTGAGATATTTTTGCTCATACAGTGACTCAACAGGTCATAGTTTAACCTGAGAAAGTTTCTTTGGATATCTGTATCCATATTTCTCAAAGTGCTGTTCACATGAGCTGGGAAAGCATCTATTGCATCTGGGGGTTTCTGCAGTAGCCGTTCTGCATTTTGGAAAATAATGTCCTCACGTTCAGTAAAATTCTCCTTTCTCCCTTTTTTTTTTTTCTTTTTTTGGGGTTGTTGAGAAAATGAGGGTCCATGTGGAAGTGGAGTTTCCACTTGTGTGGTATTCTCCTGCTCACTGTCACCACCGAGCAGACTGAGGTCCGGTGTGGATGCTAAATCAGGGTCTTGGGTGGGAGTCTATATAGGGAAAAAAGATATAAACAATATTATAGTCATGTTTTAACCCCTTTTTTTTTACTATTTTTTCCAGTTTCCTAACACTGCGGAGGAGTGGACCAGCATTGCGGAAGATTTTGAACAACATTTCCCTAACTGCGGAGGAGCCATTGATGGGAAATACATCCACATCAACCCACCTGCCAAGACCGGATAATATTACTACAACTACAAAGGACTCTTCAACATCGTTCTCATGGCAGTGGTGAATGCCAACTATGAACTCCTGTTTGTGGATGTCGGCAAGAAATGCTTCGGATGGTGGGTCCTTCAAAAAGACAGCTTTCTACCAGAGACTCGCCAACAAAGCCCTCAACTTGCCCTCACTGGACCAGACAAAGCACAGCCTAAATTATGTTTTCATCGCAGACGAGGCTTTTGCATTACTTGAGCATGTAATTAAGCTATTTGCACAGACCAGAGAGAAAAGGATCTACAACTACCGTCTATCCCGGGCACAGCGCATTGTGGAAAATGCATTTGGAATAATGAGCAACCGCTTCCGCATTTTCCACACCACCATCAATCTCCGTGTGGAGAAGATAGACTGGGCCGTGATGGCGTGCTGTGTGCTACACAACTTTCTGCGAAGAAAATCTACTCAACGAGGACCAGTCCCAGCTAGAACAGAAGATGTAGGACCCCTGGAGGACATTGAACATCTGACATCTGTGTCTGCACCACCAACTACAACAACATCCACTGCACATGCCAAAGAAGTGAGGGAGGAGTACATGACCTATTTTAATGGACAAGGTGCTGTACCATGGCAGGAGGACTGTCTGTGAACTACTGACTAAATTGAACATTTGGGATTTAACAACAAAAACATTAAGGATTTTGATTTAAACTGTGTCACTACTTACCAAGACCTGCAACCTCCTCTTCTCCCTCACGCTCAGCCATCAAGACAATAGATTTTCTTTGAGGCTCTTGTTCACTGATGAATGACATCATATGGTAGTACCACAGCGCAGGACTATATATTTCATCTGTACCCGCTCCTGATTTTTTGGAATCATCCACCTTCTTTTTTTCTTTGATATACATTGTCCTGAGATTTTGAATCTTTTGCTGTACAGTTTTCAGGTCTGCATCAGATATGTATTTATTTGTATACACCAAAAGTTCCTCTAGTGCAGCCAACTTGTGCGACTTGTTGTGGTACTTCCGAGAACTGATCTTCCACAGACACTCTTTCGAGTGCAGGATTTCAAAGAATCCTGTAACTAATTCACGTTCAGAATCCATGGACATTATCTATGAAGAAGAAAAAAAGGACATTTAAATATTTGTCTATATAGTTTTGTTAATTGTAATGTTGTTATAGTTCACATTTTTAATGTTTTAATATTTTCTTTTTTACAGGTTTTAAAAATGTAATGTTATAGTTCACATTTTTAATATTTTTAATATTTTCTTTTTTACAGATTTTTAAAGGTTTGGTATGGTATTGTAATCGTGTTTTCTTTAACAGGAATGTCATGTGTTCATTTATTGGTAATATAATGTTTTTCTTTGTTTGACAGCATGGGTCTTCCACCTTTGGGCCTGTCGCTGTTGTGGAACTACAGATCCCAGGATGCTCTAAAAACAATTTTAACATGCTGTTATTTCCCAAGGGTGGGTGGCAGGGCATCCTGGGATCTGTAGTTCCACAACAGCTGGAGACCAAAAGGTAGAAGACCCCAGCTTTAAATGATGTGTTTTTTTAAATATAATGTATGGTGATTATTTTGTTAAATATGTGTTTATTTATTTATTTTTTGTAATATTACTTAAAATGTTTTTTTTTTCCTGTATTGAATTGATTTTATACATGTTTATTATTAATATAATATGTTATTTCAATATGAATAATCTTCCTGGAATGTATTTGTTTATCTTGATTAAATATTTTTTGGCTATTAATTAAAAAAAAAATTGATTAGTTTTCTAATGAATTATTAGGTGGCCCCATTACATTGTTTGCAAATAGTGGTTATGTAGGGGGCACACATTGGTGGGCAGTGGGAGCTTAATGCATGACCCAGCCACCACCCGCCTCATTATGGCAGGCGGTGGCAGGGTCATGCATTTATTACCTGGGGGCACACATTGGTCGGTAGTGGGAGCTTAATGCATGACCCAACCACCACCCACCTCATTATGGCGGGAAGTGGCTGGGTCATGCATTTATTACCTGGGGGCACACATTGGTGGGCAGTGGGGAGCACATATTGGTGGCCAATGTGGTTGTATTAAAACTGTACCAATACTCACCAAAAATTGTCCAAAACAAGAATCCAGTGTGCAGGCTCCTCAATGTGCCACTGTCTTACTCCATACATGATGCTGCACAAGATGGCGATGGGGCATGTCCAGGCTCCTGTCAGTCAAATTCCGCATTGTGCGATGAATCGTACGATTTGTTGTGGGGGAAAACAAATGGTTGGCTAAACTGCCCTACAGCATGGTAGATCAGAGGATGCAAGGTACGACGAGTGGTGACGCGCATCGGTATCGAGCTTGTGAGTATAAACTCATGATTTGTACTTTTTTTACCCGATTCGTCATCACGATTCGTCGAAATTGGTCTAATCGGATGAAAAGTCGGTATGTGTGTGGGCACCTTAACACACAATACAGAGAACACCAATGACTGCCATAAAATACAGAGGAAATCACAGGCAGATACACACACATACATGCCATCCTAGCTTCTGTCTGGTTAGCTAGATAGCATTCTTGAATGCCAGACCACCTAAAAGAATATGATAAAGGTGGGTCAGTTTTTCTAGTCTGTCTCTCTATGCCTGGTGAACAATATTGAGCTTTGAGGTGGTCAAAATTGACTGGAAATGACAAGAAATTAATGTTATTGAGGTTAATAATACTGTAGGAATAAAAATAGGCCCAAATGATGTGATTTTTGCTGTTTTTAGCATTTAAAAAAAAATACTGATTCAAAACCAAAACATAAAGTTAATACAGATCCACAACAAAACCAAAAAAATGGGAGTTGGCGCACATCTCTAGTATTTGTACCAAGGCCCTGGACTGGTGTTGATACTAATTGGCTGCTGCATGCAAGGAGACAGCAACCTAAGCTGATCTTGCGACAATGTGTATATATATGTAAAAGATATACTACTCTTGGGTGTGCGGTCGCACTATACTATATCCACGCCTTGGTGTGCGTTCAACCACCCAAGCCATGTGTATATATCAGAGCTTGACCACACACCCAAGAGTAGTATATCTATCTTATAAAGTAATACATGCTGTGAATAGCTCTATATTGAGAATAATGTAGGCTGAAACAGAATAATGCAGGGTGAAACAAACACAGAATAAGAGGAGACAATAGTTCAGAATAGGCTGTTTTATTTTAATTCTTTTTAATGAATAAACAATTAAAGATAATGATAAATATTTTATAGTCATTGTAAAACACAATTAAATTACAAACCAGGTCTCCCACATATACAATGCAGCCAAGTACAACATTTTAGTTAAAAATCTAACAATAATCAATAGAACAATAATCAATAGAAAAATGTTATTCCTATACTGCAATGTTTTGGATTAGATACACCTGAGATGCCTTTTCAATGGAAGGAAGGAAAATACACTATGATTTGGATGATGACAGTCTTTTATAAAGCTATTTCCTTTATGTAGGCTGCTTCTAATATAGAAATCATCATAGGGGGCAAATTACAACCAACAATATCTATTGCCATTTAACAACCACCTCTAAAAGCCTACTATCAGCTTTGGTGATATTCTCATACCAAAGCAGTATACAGTAAGTTAACACACTTTCGATAATGCAACTGTAAAAATTCACCAATTTTTTTTTTTAGATAAATTCAATGCCCTCAGTTTTCTCAGAAAAGATAGGCACTTCTGTACCTTATTTCCATAGCTTGAATATTAGTATTCCATGGCAAATCCTCAGATATTATGGTGCTTAGTAATTTAAAATAAGTTACCCTCTCAACCTCCATGTTGTCAATAGTTAATGGCTGTAATAATGACCTATTTTTTTTCTATAATCAATAATTAGATCTTTAGTTTTTATACTAACTCCATTTGACCAAGAGCCCTTGTTTGTCACAGTACGCCTTTTCATCTCCATCAGCGATGAGACCCACTATGGTACTATCGTCAGCAAACTTCACAATAGAATTCAATTCAAATAAGGGAACACAGTAATATGTAAAAAGTGATAATACAAATGGGCTTTTAATCCACTATTTTAACTAAATTAATAGGATATTTAGGAACAGGCATTTAGACAACACCTTTAGTAAATATGTGAATATTTGAAGACGTTGCAACCCCAGACAATAAGCAGGTAGCTTTGAAATCCAAACTTTGTTATCAGACAGCTTCAGTCATCTACAGTATATTAAACAAAGCAAGGATATAGTGGTCTCCCTGTGTTTTAAACTTACATATAGACTGGAGTACAAACCCAGGTTTGCAGCTGTATCTAGATGTGTACCAACAATATTGTGGCCACATAAAACACATTACCCATAACAATTGTTAAACTGTATATGAGAGTAAGTATGAGTATGAATTAATTTAGTTTATAGGGGTAGGCAGGGGTGTAGCGAGGGTGGTTCCAGTGGAGCATGACCTCCTGGTGCAAAAATGGACAGAGGGTGCCATCCAGGGTTCTGGAATTCATGGGGCGCTGCACAGTGTGATGACCACCTTCATTTTATCTCAGTTTGTTTGCTCTATTTCCTAAATAAGTTACGGATCTCAGATCCGCTTCCACATTTCATGCTCCCTCAAGCTGCCCAGATTGCCTCCCCTATGGCCCTCCCTCCTCTGTGATCATCTTCTGTCAACTCCTCTTTCATGATTACATTCATTTCTCACCTCTTTAATTCCCTCCCCTCTCTATCCTGTGATTGGCTCTTTGCCTGCCCCTTTCCTTTCTTATTGGCTTCTGTCACCACCCCTCTACTCTCCTTTTCTTATTGGCCTGTCATCACCCCTCTCTTATAGGCTCTTTGCCCCTCCCCTCTTCTTTCTTATATGCTTCTGTCACCACCTCTCTCCTCTCCTTTTCTTATTGGCTTTTGTCACTGGCCCTCTCTGATTGGCTTTGCCCCTGTCCTCTCCTTTTCTTACTGGCTTCTGTCATTAGCTCTCTCTGGTTGACTTTTCCCTTTCCCTCTCCTTTCTTATTAGCCTCTGTCACCTCCCCTCTCTGATCAGCACTTTCCTTTCCCCTCTCCTCTTTGATCCCCTTCCTCCTTCTCCTCATTCATTCATTAATTGTGCTTCAATGGACTTAATAGTTACACATTGAGGTAAAATCCTAAACTTCATTTATAAGGTGTGAGTTTAAAAAAAGTCACTGATTTGCTATTTAAAGTAATGGTGGCATACCCAGACATGACCACAAAGTGTTATTTGAAAGGTCTTTTAAAAAATATTAGGAGACCTGAAATAATAATAATGGTGGTAGACAGAACATGATTAGTAGTACTCACATTAATATAGGTGCAATGTAAATTTGCAAAGTAGGAGCGAAGCTAAGAAGGAAGCTTCCCTTAGGTGTTCCCACTCCATTGAAAGTTGCTTGGGGCAGTAATTGCAGTAATAGGCTATGCACCCTGTGGAATCTCACTCTAGCACATGTATTCTGACAATTTAAGTTAAATGATCAGAATATATAATACAATCTGCTCTATTGACTAATATCAATGATTCAAAGGAGATAAAAGTCAGATCCTAGGTGCTATACATAAATAAAACGGTGCCAAAGGAGCTACTCTTTAATGTCAGATAGTGCATCATCAAAGCATTCTATTCCCAAAATAGGACCTCAATGCCCAGCGCATTACTGCCACTGTTTGCTGTTTTGCTCTTCACTTCAGTATTCCCCTCCAGACTGGCCATAACCCACTGCCACAGTTCAGTACAGGGACGAGGGCAGTATGACATGCACTTTCTTCAGGCGCCATGGTTACACATGTAGAGTAGGGAATAATATAGTCCCCTAGGTTTGTATATCTACATAATTTGAATAAATTAATATGGGGTCTATGTACTAAAGCTTGATGAGAGATAAATTTGTGAGAGAAAAAGTATTAACCAATCAGCTCCTAACTGTCATTTTTCAAACACAGCTTGTAAAATGTATGTTAGAAGCTGATTGGTTAGTGCTTTATCTCTCACAATTTTCTCTCTCTCCAGTCTTTAATAAATACCCTCCTAAGTCTAGGTCCTATCATGTCATGGTAAAATAGCTTCACATGGAAATAGAGCTGAATTATGTGCTTCTGGGAAACTGCTAGTAACTTTTACTATAGCAGAGACACCTTTGTAGCTGTGTATTTGCAGAATTCCTATAACAACATTTTGGTCATGCTTCAGAGCCGCATGTAAATCACATGCAATGCCAAGGTCTTAATCCTTGCACACTCGACCAAATAGATGTACACAAGGGAAGGAATTTGTAGTGGCATTTTCATAAAGTTTTAGATGGGTGACCGCTAATAGATGCTGCTGTGTACATTTTTGCATGTGGCTCGGAAATCTTTGTATGACTTGTAATTTTATTTATCACTAAGTTGCAGTTATCCCTCAGGATCCATGTTTAAATATTTTTTTTCTAAAGTGTGTTCTGGTGTCCAGTAAATGGGAAGTCTAAAAAAAGGGAAACCTATAGTGTAAATCAATATGGCCAGAGGTTTCCCAAGCCAACCCCTAGTGGAGACATATAACAGGCTTGTGGGCTTTGGTGTAGGTGCCGCCAGAACAATCAACAAAAAGGTATCCAGTGATTGGTCTACATTCTAGGTAAAACAGGGTTAAACATATTATAAACTGGGGTCACTATATGCCATCATTTAAACTGAGTGAATTGTATGGCATATTTGACTTTGACTTTGGGCAATGTGTGCCATACATAATAAAAATATGGTTATGTGACATAATATAAACTGGGGGCACTGTGTGGCATAATTTAAAGTAGGGACATGTACTTTTAAACACAATCTTTATACTCATTTATTAGTTATACATAGGCATATTTCATTGGGGACACTGTAGCATATATTGAATTGGGGCATTACTGTTTGTCATTTTATTTTAGGGCACATGTGTGGTATATTATCAATTAGGGCATTATTGTGTGTCATAAATGTGGGGCACAGATGTGTGGGATAATATCAATTGGGAGAATTATTGTGTTTCACATGAATTGGGGCTCTACTGTGTGTCAAATGAATTTGGGGTACAGATGTGTTGTATTTTATCAAATGTGCATTACTGTGTGTCTTATGAATTGGGGGCATTACTGTGGGCCTGATTGAGATATGTATGCACTGTCAATATCGGACATAGGCCCTCATTCAGAGCCGTACGCTCTGAGCAGAGCGCACGCTCTGAATGAGGGCCGGGCTCCATTTTCATGGAGCATCCTCCTGGACGCTCGTATAGCTGTGGGTCACCACCCACAGGCTATACGAGCGTGCATTGTGATGGCCGCGATGGTCGAGACCATCGCGACCATCGAATTTGCGAGCCGGAGCCTGCGGTTGAGGTTTTCAACCGCAAGCTCCGGAGTGATTTTGGCTCTATCAGAGCCAAAATCACTCCCACTGACATCACTAGTGATGTCAGTGGGCCGGCTTCTGATGGGAGGCTTTCCCGTGGGAACGCCCCCGTCAGGGAGGCACGCCACCGGCACGCCCACCAAAGGGGGCGTGCTGTCAATCAACATTGACAGCACGCCCCCTTTGATCGGACACAACGAGCGAAGGACTTTCCTTCGCTCGTCGCGTCTGGCGCATGCGCACGACGGAGCTCCCTCCGTCGTGCGCATGCTCAGTCCATAACATCGACCCACTTGCGAGCGGATAGCCGCTCGCGAGTGGGTCTGAATCAGGCCCATAGTGCAGTGATTTGTTGCAAATTACAGTATCACAGGTTAAAAAAATCAGGCTAAAAATAAAGCATAAAACAAAAATTTAATTCTCACTTAAAATGCAATGCATTGCATAGCACTTGGTTGTTTCCTCAGGCAGTGTTGATTGTGTACAATAGTGAAAACTATTTAGTTCTTTTTTAATTTGGCTTATTCATGACAATAATGTGGTGTATTATGATACCATTAATCGAACCAATAAATCAATTGATTATTAATTATCATATTTTGTTGGGTCATTCCTAATTTGCCAATTGCAGTCCATAATTCATGTTTGCGTAAGAGGGTGTTTGACCACTTATATCTTAAATGCTTGACATTATCTTTAATTTGGAGATTAAGGGACTAGTTTTACAAAGCAGAAGTGTCACAATTAAGTTTTGATCCCGTCTCAATGCCACACACAGCTTTGTGCTTGCAGCTTAATATTCTGTTTTCCAGAGTTTAAAGTTAATTTCCATTATAAAATGAAGGCTTAAAATACTTTACTTAAAGTACAGTATATGGTAATTACGGTGAAGAAGACAGAGAATCTCCAGAATATATGCTATTATACTGCACACATAGAGCTGACTGGCATTTCAGCTAAAAACTGATAATAATTGTGTGCTGAGATAATTTCCTTTACTACATTTTTTTGTACTTTAACAATGAACTACTCAAAGAGGGATATCCAATTGCATGCAAAATTTTGAAAAACCCTGTGGCGCTGGGTTTTTCCAGCAGCCACAAGGTTTTTCCTATTCAATTGCAGGGTAGGAAATTAGTTGCAGTAATTCCTTTAGCTATTTTCAGACAGCCCCAGAGCAGATCTAAAAAAAATTGAAATTCCTATTTAAAGCTTAAAATGTTGGGGAACCGTTCAGAATCCCTTGTACACCCCCCGATGACTAATTAGGCAATTGGAAGCTTTCACTTAGCCAAATTGATCCAATAATTACATGTCATTATTGGTTGTTAAAACCAATAATGGCTTGAAATTACCCCAAATTAATATTTTTCATTAATTGTCGAACTCCAAATGTAATTTAACCATTTATTTAAATAAAAATAATGCTTTATCTTTCTTTTATTTGTTTTATTTGTTTGTAATAAAACAAAAACATTTTATTACTTTAGAAAATGCCCAAGTCAGTTATTTAATGCATTTTAAAAAAGCCATATATTTTTCTTTGGGACAGTAATAACTATTTTCTTCTATTGGATACCGTGAGTATTGGGAGCACGCAAACACGTGATAAAAGAAAATTTGTTGCAATACCAGCATAAATTTCTGTGGGGAAAGCCTCATCTGCAATTGGATGTGCCCCAAAATATGTTTTTAAAGGGGTTCTGAGTCATGAGTAGGGGATGTGAAGTGCCATCAGAGGTAGCCTTTTATTGAAAATGAGATAGAGGGAGATGTATCAAATCTTCTAAAGATAAAAAGAAGAGAAATCGCTCATAGCAACCAATCAGCTTCTAATTTTCATATTATAGAAGGTGCTAGGTAAATTATAATTAGAGCTGATTGGTTTGAGACATTAGAAGGTTTGAGACATCTCCCCCATATTCTGGCATCTGGAGGTCCCTGAAACTCAGACACACTGGGAGACAAAAATTGAAGAGGTGTAGGGAGAGAAAAAAGCGGAAGGCAGACAAAACAAGAGGGGAGGAGAAAAAAGAAAAATGGAGACTGGGTGGAATGGTGAGAGAGAGGGAGAGGGTGAAAGAAAAGAGAGAGACACATTTGATATGAGAGTTAAAGAGAGGTAGGGGAGAGAGACAGGGAAATAAAATTAGAGGCAGAGAGTTGGGGAGGGAAATAAAGAAGAGCGAAGCGGGGAAGAGAAAGGGAGAAAAAACAGCAATGGGTGGGCACAGCAGCTAGCAACCTTGCAAATGACAGGTATAAAATGCTAGTGCACAATTTGATTATAAATGCAGTGACATGTTTTACTTGATAGGTAGGGAGCATAACATCTAAATAATTTAAAGATCAATATTGACAGGACAAAGTCGACTTTAAAAACTAACCAGTGTATTTTGAAAAGTAAATTAGCCATTATATCCTACCATAGTTTAATTAATAATATAAATAAAAAATAGAATTACTAGTTTGCATAGATTAAAATCTAACTTTCACCAAAGTACATATACATTATATAGGTGTATGGATGGATTTGACTAGTGGGACCCCAAACTAGTACCTTGCCTAGGGTAAAATTGGATCTTAATCTAGGTTTGGCAGATTTTATCACATCACAAAAATACCTACTGTATTATCACTGGCAAACAAGCTGGGTTGGCATATAGAGTATATATGATTATGAATTTCTAATATGACCTTAATTGGAAGGTTTACTTTTTCCTTATACATTACATTACCATATTATCTCTGCCATCCTTGTGCTGACTGTCTGGTGACTAACCAAGTCCCTCTGATGGCCACATCCCTTCTGGCAGCATGGTATGTCGCCTAAGTGGAGCACCTCTTCTTACCTACTTCATGGGCCCCTACCATTTAATTCCCCAGGTGGGCCCTTTATAAACCTAATATGGCACTGTTTGCATTCATCAATAAAATTAATAAAAAAAAATATATCTACAGGAAAAATCCTACTTCATGATTACAGCTTCAAAATATTTTTCATTGTGGTTATCTTTAGAGTCTAAAATCTAACATATCTGTGTGACTGTATACCTGCCAAAAGTCAACATTTTTGATAGTAGTCCAGCATTTTTTACATATGAAATAAAAGTGACCACATTTGAAATGGCATAGATTTGGGTGGATCTGAGCATGGCTTTCTGTGAAGCAAGACTGGGGCCTATTGTGTCCCAATTTTCCAATTGGTAATGTTGTTAAGTATGTGAATGAGAACATCTATATACATTTGTACTTAAAGGATAGTGGTAATTTACCATAAGTAAAGTCACATATAGGTGTTTAGTTTTTCATACAGTTACTGTTATTTACTAAATTATACTCTCCATAATCTCTGGCAAGGTAAAATGTTTCTGCTAATGAAGGCAATTTATATAAATTTACCAGCTGAAGTACCCAGCGTTCTATGGGTTTAGATATGCAAGTTATTAAGTTTTACTAGATTATGTTGTCCAAATCCATCCAGTGCAAACCCCAGAACAGGGTCAAAATTTTGACTCCCTGGGTCAAAATTCTTCCTGGCAGACTCCGCCATGAGGTCCTACCAGGATCTCAACCACTCCATTAGATATCCCAGGCAATTGTCAACCCTCTGTGAAGTTTTCATCCAAATCCATCCAGTGGAAGGCCCAGAACAGGCTCCTAGAGTCAAAGTTGTGCCTAGCATACACCAACGGGAGGTCCAACTGGGACCACAACCTCTCTAAAACCTGGCCAGGATACAACTGAACCACATCATGTTGGTTTCATCCCAATCCATTCAGGGTTGTATCTTAAAGTAATTAATTATTTGATGTCATCCAAATCCATCCAGTGAAAGTCCCAGAACTGGCTCCCTGCGTCAAAGTTCTGCCTGGTTCACAACACCGTGAGGACCGAGCAGGACCCCAAACAATCCTTTAGGAATCCCAGACCAATTGCCACTCCCCTGTGATGTTTTTATCCAAATTATCCAGTGGGAGGTCCAGAACAGGCTCCCTGGGTCAAAGTTCTGCCCAGCGTACATCAATGGGAGGTCTGACCTGGACCTTATCCCCCTAAAACCTGTCCAGGATCCAACAGTTTCATCTCAATCAATGCAAGGGTGTATCTTCAAGTAATTAAGTTTAATTATGTGATGTCGTCAAAATCCATCCAGTGGAAGGCCCAGAACAGGCTCCCTGGGTCAAAGTTCTGCCTGGTGCAAACCACCGTGAGGGCCAACCGGTACCCCAACCACTTCATTAGGCATCCCAGACCAATTGACAATTTGCCACCCTCTCTGAAGTTTTCATCTAAATCCATCCAGTGGAAGGCCCAGAACAAGCTCCCTGGATCAAAGCTCTGCCCAGCGTCTCCAGGTCAAATTTCTGCCTACACCAACGAGAGGTCTGACCGGGACATCAACCCCCTATTGTGTCTTCTGGTATCCAGTGTTATCACTCTGTGAAGTATTCCTCCAAATTCATCCAGTGGAATGCTCAGAACAGGCTCTCCCGGTCACAGTTTAGTGATTTTTAAAACTAAATTGGATACAGTTTGGATACAGTTTGCAAACAAAAAACACATTGTTTGTTATTTTGGATTTTGCACAAAATAATATTGGATATACCACAAACTGCATGTAATCTAGAAAAACAATCACGAGGTTTATGGAAAATTTAAGATATGCAAATTGAGCATAGTGTGAAAAGATTTTGAACCAGATTAAGCTCTTTGGGATGCGTCCAAGTTGTAAAATCAGGCAAAATCTTATAGGCAACATTTTTGAAACACATGTGACTTGACCTATCTTTCCAATGAACACTTCCATTGTGTGGCTTTTTGGGCAATTTGAAACATTACACAATTTTTAAGGACATTGGGGTCTATGGTTGATAAAAATCCTCTGTGTATTTTTCACTTGTAAATTGCCTAGTTAAAAACTGCTCAAAAACATATTTTAAACCACTTAAGTAGATTTCCCTCTAATAGTTTGTCTAATGTAAGATCAGCTAAAGAATTTGACATGCAGGAACAGATGAAGACGAGTTAAATAATTATTATTTTATTGATCTATAATATACATATATTGATCCTTAATTTAGTAGAAGATACTAATCATTTGCCCATATACAAAAATTATGAGTTATATTCAACATAGATGTTATTTTATAATTACAGTGAAACAATGAACAGTTTTATTATTTTTTAATTTCATTATAGTTTCACTTCAAATCTTGCTCATTAGTACTCCTCCGTGTATTGCACTGTATTTCTTCTTAGAGTACTGCACTGTAATGCTTTACAATTTATTGTTTTTGTTTACTTTTATCTCCAGTCTTGTTGTAAGTCTATTTTGTTTATCTTCATTGAAATGACAAAAGACTCATCATACAACATTTAATTTACATAAAGCAATAACACAAATGTAAAATAAGAGAAAATCTTGATGCTTGATTACTAATTGTCTAAATATACTGTTACATTATTTCTAATCTTAAAGAGATTTATCGATGAGCTATTTTTTTTAGAAGTTAAAATTGCCCAACATTGTTATAAATTAATCATACATTAATTTTTCAAGCTCTTCAATCCATTAATCCATTTATGTTCAATTCAAGTGATTTTGGGTACTTTTGCCCATTCTTTTGAATAGTCAATGCATGTTCAATAGTCACAGACAAATTACAGTAAATACTAGTGTAAAACTTCAGGTCACAGCAAGGTATGGCAGGTATTGACTGTTCCTATATGTTATCACTTGTGGAATTACCAGGCCCAGAGAAGTGTGTATGTTTTGGAACTAATAGCAAGCATGCCTCCTGGGCAGTTCAGCAATAGCATTTAATTGATTAACGCATGATAACATGTATCTCATGAAATAGAATCAATTTCAGAACCTCGATACACCATGCTATTAATATTGTTGACTGTTTCTTGACCATATTATTTCTTAATACAAGGCACTGGAAAATCATCATTATATATATATATATATATATATATATATACAGTATACCCTTAAAGAAAGCTGGGTCACCACAGTCTCCCCCCTGCTCTGCCCTATCACATCCCCTCTTTGTCCAGCCATGCCCCCCCGGTTTGATTGCAGTTCTGTCTCACCCTGCCACGCCAGCTCCATCCATTACAGCAGTTATACTGTGAGGGGGTGTCAGTTCTGAAAGAACTTCAACCAAAATATTCTGTAGGAGTGCACTCTTATAGCTAAATATCAAATTTACAAATACAACATAACTTTAATTATATATAAAAGGAAATAATAAAATTGACTTACACAGATATCAAGATATCTAGCAAAAAGATGAAGAAGTAGTGTGAGTAGATAATCTCGATTATAATAACCTAGTTGAGAAAAAGGCAAAATATACAAAATACATAAACTAGACAATACAGCAAGAAACATGTATGACAATCATAAAAAATCACGAGGTCTAAGATGTTGCTAGGTGTATCCAATGAATGATACGCCAAGTGACAATGACACCCAGCTTAAATGGGATCAGAGAATGAAAAATCTTGCCAAAAGGTATCGGACAACAAATGAGAGTATTAATAGGTTGGTATGAGAACCACTGGGAGAGTATAGATAAGGCGCATAGATATATTCCCAAATTGCAGTGAACCAGGTATATAGTGAATCACCTCAAATGCAGGTGACTATATTTACAGATGTAATCATCAATCATATCAGTCTACGATCAGTCTACGTTCCTGATCAGGGGAATATGATAATTAAGCATCGTCATTCAGCAAGAAGTGGGATAAAAAAAGTGTACAGTAAAGAAGGGATGACAGATTCTGCACATAGGCTCTGCTGCTCAATCTCATGCAAATCATAGAGGAGAAGGAGTGAGAGATCAGCTAGTGCAGTAATCTCTTGAAACAACAGTTAAACAGTGGTTCCCGTCATCAATACTAATTTCTGCTGTTTGTCGTCTTGCCATAAGGTATCAGACAACAAATGAGAGAATATTTAGGTTGGTATGGGAACCACTGGGAGGGTATAGATACAGCACATCAGAGTAATAAATACTATGATCTGGTTATCCACTATATCATCTCAATTCTAGATACCTTATAGCTGTGGTGATGACCACATTCAAAATAAGCCACTTAGTCAAATAAATAATAGACCTGTAATCTTTAAGCCATGTACGTATGGTAAAGCTATCAAAAACAGGGTAAAGTTAAACAATTCCTCAATGTGAATAGCTAGCCAGGGTTCAGGTATATAACACACAGCAGCTATGGAGTAATTACACTGTCAGCATATAATTATGGATCTAGAGAACATCTAGTGCTTAGGGATGCACAGTCATAAAAAAGAGTCACTTGGGATTAGGTAGTGCGGTTGGAGTCAACATAGTAAAGTATTCAGTTTACCTATTGCAGAGGAAGGGTTAAATCACACTTCCTGGTTAATGCAACCTCAATGGGATAGTGGTGACCCACTACTGCACTATATCTATACAAAATAATAACCCTTAAATAAATTGGTAATAATGGTACAATGAGATCTGGTGTTGGAGTGTCACATACTGTGCAGTCATGGGGCACCCAGAATCTGCTCCGACACATGTTTCACCTTGTGGGCTTGCTCACGGGGATTAGCTCAGTTGGCCTCCTGGTTTGCACAATTATAGCCATTCATGCAGCCAATCAGTGAGTCCCACAGAATGACAGGCATTCTGTGCATTCCAGCAGCAGGATATAATTAGAATGGAATGGGAAAGTTCCTGAAAGCAAGACACCTTTTTTATCCCACTTCTTGCTGAATAACGATGCTTAATTATCATATTCCTCTGCTCAGGATAGTAGACTAATTTGATTGATGATTACATCTGTAAATATAGTCACCCGCATTTGAGGTAATTCACTATATAACTGGATCACAGCAATTTGGGAACATATCTATGCACCATATCTATACTCTCCCGGTGGTTCTCATACCAACCTATTAATTCTTTCATTTGTTGTCCGATACCTTTTGGCAAGACAACCAAAAGTAGTAATTAGGTTGATGACGTGGACCATTGATGACTGTTGTTTCTAGGGGTTACTGCACTAGTAGATCTCTCACTCCTCCTCCACTTCTTAGTATAAGAAGGAGCAGCAGAGCCTATGTGCAGGATCTGATATCCCCAACTTTTCTTTTCATTCTCTGATCCCATTTAAGCTGGGTGTCATTATTTAACAGCTGTCACTTGGCATATCATTCATTGGATACACCTAGCAACATCTTAGACCTGGTGTTTTTTTATGATTGTCATACATGTTTCATGTTATATTGTCTAGTTTATATATTTTTCTATATTTCGCCTTTTTCTCATCTGGGTTATTATAACCGAGATTTTCTACTCACATTACTTCCTCACCCCTTTTGCTAGATATCTTGATATCTGTGTAAGTAAATTTTATTATATCCTTTTATATATAATAAAAGTTATGTTTTATTTGTAAACTTGATATTTACTGTAGCTATAAGAGTGCACTCCTACAGAGTTGTTTGGTTGAAGTTCTTTCAGAACTGACAGCCCCTTTCTTTGTTTCTCTGAATTTTTCTCTGAGTAGCACCACCACCCCCTTTTATCAGTGGAATTTCCAGTACCACACAGTATAGTTCAGGTGGCTTTAGCATACTAATAACCTTTCATCTAATCTATACAGATTTGTTTTGATCGGTGCGTTGATTCCTTCCTTCCCTCTCTATTTATCTCCCTCCCTTCCCTTTTTATGAAGCAGTTATACTGTGTTTGCATAAATGGGTGTAATTTAAATGTTTGCAACCAATCAGAAGCAGTGATCATAGTCAATCTACAACTTACACTAGGGTGATTACTTTGCAACTTCTTGAGAACTATTTTGATTGCAATTCATGACTACAAGTCCACATCACACCCTCACTATACTTTGGCTGCATCTGCACGCATGCTGCAAATGTCTACACACCCAATCTAGCTACAGCCTCCTAAACATACACAGTCGTAGGCCCAGTGTTCTGAAAATAAGATGCACATTGCAAAAAGATGCCATATGCTCTAAAAACATCTCTAAATAGCTGCAACTTGCGATTATGTTTGTCTTTGAATAAAGCCCTTTGTGTCAACCAATTATGTAACCAAATAATGAAGGGGTGTAAATCCTAGGGGCTGAGCTTTATGTTACATCTCAATTTTCACATATACAGCTAGTTGATAATTAATTCTCTTGTATCACTGACTATAAGAAGGTTAAATGCAAAGCTTGGTCACATTTATTTTTAGCATCCTTAGGTGGAAAAAAGTACAGAATTGGGGTTTTGGGGTGCAACGTTGCGGGAACCCTCGTGCAGCCTTCAGATAGTCCCCCAAAGGTAATCTGTGTCAAAAAAAAACAAAAAACGACACCCCAGAAATTGACTTTAAAAAGGTGGCGAAAAAAAAAATATTGGGGTACAAACTTAAAAACTAGCGAACTTGACTCTGGGGGGGGGGTCCCCAAGTGTGCCCAAAGTGTTTTTTTTATTGCAGGTGTTTGCGGCAGGTGGACTTTTCATGATTTTGTCAACTTCACTTTTTCAACTTTAAATATGCTGACCCCCATTTTCAAGTACCCCAAATTTGCTGGGATAACTTATTTTCTGGAAAAAAATACTCCTAAACACTATTCTGCATCAGGTATAGAAAAACGCTATTTAGCAGCTATTGAGCCCATTTAAAAACACCAAATACCTTCAGCAAGCCAAATCGGGGGGTACCATAGTGAACCCCCATGTCAGAGCATCATTTGGGGGTGTCAGGCTGATTTCCCCAAAACTGACAGTACTTTCCGCTTGTTAAAGTATCGCCGGGTCCCATTTACGCATACTTTCAAATTGAATACGGGGTAAAGCGTGCACACGCGCGATACTTTTCCGCTTCCAAAACAGGCAAAGTCGCCATTAACTCCGGGCCACGTTAACTTAACGCAGCTCGGCTCAAATTGAATATGGCTCTTAGTGTTCATCAAAAAGAGAAATGTGTAAAGCAGTCATTCCCAAACTTTCTTGAATCATAGTGCTAATAGTTTTCTTATTGAGCAATTCAGCAAAAAATATTAAATGCAGTTAATTCTGTTATCCTTAGATTCAGTTATGTAGTGATGGACTGGATAGCACTTCTGTATTTCCAAACATTTGATGATTGACAGTCACCAACACTGGTTTTGCCTCTCACATAGACCATAAATAATTTAATTTGGTCTTGGACCAACAACCCGTGGCACCCCTGGTGCACCTAATTTGGTAACCACTGTGTTAAGAGTATAAAGGACCCATATATGTTTGGATAACTATCACTATATTGATATTCAGAATGTCAAAACTATGTTGATATGGTCTGAGCGGTGTATGTATTAAGAGTTGGTTTGGATTTTTTGGAAAGATTCCCTTCAATTTTGCAATACACTGTTCAACTAAAGGCAAATCCAATTGGAATCCACTGGGAACACTGACTATAAAACATAGTCTGTGTCTCACCATAATTTTGTATTAACTAGAAGAATAGAAAGTTAGAAACCCAGGATTTACTAAGCATCAGCATCGACTAATATCTGACCGAAAACTTGACCAAATAATAGACTGAGTTGATGTGAAGCGCTACAAAAATCAGTATGATATGTGAAAGCTTAGTTGTGTAAAATTGTTTAAAATTTAAAAAGAAAAAGATTAAAAGGCATGCCCCCCCTACAAAAACATTATAATCAGATGGCCCTATGAGTCTAATCTGATATTGAAAAATAGGGGGAAAATGGTGTGAGGACCCCCTATTTTCCAATAACCAGCACTAGGCTGTCACTAAAGCAGAGAGACACACACATTTCTTGGGTTGTGCCCACTTCCCTTGGGATTCCTGCCCTGGGGTGACCACTTAAGGGACCCCACATTGTGTGTTGCTCTACTAAAGCATCAGCTGCCATGGCTGCTTCAGTGCTGGTTAAATAAGGGACCCATGCCGTGCATCAACAAAGTAACACCAAGCGGGCTCCTGTGTCATAAGTAAAGGGCTGGCTGGCTTGACCATTAAAGGGTGCTGTAACCACCAAAGTGCACTCCAAACAAAAGAAAAAAATATTTTCTGTGTTTGTGAATTGTGTGCACTGTGGCTGCACGTGCATCAACAAAGGAGCAGCGCCAAGCGTGCGCCTGTGTCCCATAAGTAAAAGGGCCGGCTGGCTTGTCTGTTAAAGGGTGCTGTAACCCCCAAAGTGCACTCCAAACAAAATAAAAAAATATTTTCTGTGTTTTGTGAATTGTGTGCAATGTGGCTGCACGTGCATCAACAAAGGAGCAGTGCCAAGCATGAGCCTGTGTCCCATAAGTCTGTTAAAGAGTGGTGTAACCCTCAAAGTGCACTCCACAAAAAATAAACAATTCTTTTTTTCTGTGTTTGTGTGCAAAATGTATGCACAGTAGCTGCACATGCATCAACACAGCAGCAGCACCAAGCATGCGCCTGTGTCATAAGTCAAGGGCCGGTTTGGACATCTGGTCCAGACTGAAGGATGTGCCAACAATTTCTGACATGTCTACTGTCACTGCATATGATACTGTCACCACTGACAGAATGGTGGAGGAATTATTTTCTGTATTTGTGAATTGTGTGCACTGTGGCTGCACGTGCATCAACAAAGGTGCAGTGCCAAGCGTGCGCCTGTGTCATAAGTAAAGGGCTTGCTGGCTTGTTCGTTAAAGGGTGCTGTAACCCCCAAAGTGCACTACAAAAAAAAATTCTTTTTTTTCTGTCTTTGTGAATTGTGTGGGCTGTAGCTGCACCTGCATCCTCAAAGCAGCAGCGACAAGCATGCGTCTGTCTATTAAAGGGTGGTGTAACCCCCAAAGTGCGCTCCACAAAAAATAAAAAATTCTTCTTTTTTTTCTGTCTTTGTGAATTGTGTGGTCTGTAGCCGCACCTGCATCCTCAAAGCAGCAGCGACAAGCATGCGTCTGTCTGTTAAAGGGTGGTGTAACCCCCAAAGTGCGCTCCAACCAAAATAAAATAATCTTTTTTTCTGTGTTTGTGAGTGAAATGTATGCACAGTAGCCACACCTACATCCTCAAAGCAGCAGCGACAAGCATGCGTCTGTCTGTTAAAGGGTGGTGTAACCCCCAAAGTGCGCTCCACAAAAAATAAAAAATTCCTCTTTTTTTTCTGTCTTTGTGAATTGTGTGGGCTGTAGCCGCACCTGCATCCTCAAAGAAGCAGCGACAAGTGTGTGCCTGTCTGTTAAAGGGTGGTGTAACCCCCAAAGTGCGTTCCAACCAAAATGAAAAATTCTTCTTTTTTTTCTGTCTTTGTGAATTGTGTGGGCTGTAGCCACACCTGCATCCTCAAAGCAGCAGCAAGTGTGCGTCTGTCTGTTAAAGGGTGCTGTAACCCCCAAAGTGCACTCCAACAAAAATAAAACATTTTCTTCTATGTTTGTGAATTGTGTGTACTGTACGTGCATCAACAAAGGAGCAGCACAAAGCGTGCACCTGTGTCCCATAATTCTGTTAAAGGGTGGTGTAACCCACAAAGTGCACTCCACAAAAAATAAACAATTCTTTTTTTTCAGTGTTTGTGTGTGAAATGTATGCGCAGTAGCTGCACGTGCATCAACACAGCAGCAGCGCCAAGCGTACGCCTGTGTCATAGGTCAAAGGCTGGTTTGGACCTCTGGTCTGGACTAAAGGACGTGCCAACAATTTCTGACAAGTTTACTGTCACTGCATATGATACTGTCACCATTGACAGAATGGTGGAGGATTACATCGGTGACAGCATCCAAGTAGGCATGTCAGACAGTCCATACATGTACTGGCAGGAAAAAGAGGCAAATTGGAGGCCCCTGTACAAACTGGCCCTATTTTACCTGAGTTGCCCCCCTCCAGTGTGTACTCCGAAAGAGTGTTTAGTGCAGCCGGGAACCTTGTCAGCGAAAGGCGTAAGAGGTTGCTTCCACAAAATGTGGAGAAGATGATGTTCATAAAATTGAATTATCAACTCTTCCAGGGAGACCAGCCTCCAGAACGTACAGAAGGACCTGTGGTGGTGGATTCCAGGGGGGTCGAATTAAAAGGTCATCATGAGGAGGCATATCTTCCTCCCATTAAATGCTGACCTTCAGATTTATCTCAAGGTTTTACTAGATGACACTGTGTACCAAATCTAGTGGCCCTGCCCTAAGATTCACAGAATTTGGACCCAATTGGTTGTTTTATTGACCCTATCACACTAGTTAGACTCCTAAAGTCCTCCTTGGATGATTAGATAAACAAAACAAAGTTTCCTGTGCCTTAGTTAATACACTTTTCATGTCAGTTATTTCTCAGACTTGGCTTTCACTATTGGTTCTAACATTAATCATGGTTAGTTAAATATTATCTGGAATATTTATAAATGAACAACCTATAAGCATAAGAACTTTATCTATCATATATTTGTATAAAATACCTTTTCGCACAGTATATTGAATATTTCTAAAAAAATCTATTTTTAAAAATATATTAAAGTAAACATACAGTAGTTCATAAGTCAACTTAAAAAATGTAATTTAAACAAGTGATATGTTTTAGTTGATTTGCTTGTATATCGGCTAAAAAAATAGTAATTATGTTATTATCTGAGAAATACAGCTTTATATTATAGATACATTACAAGATATGTCAGGTTATTATAATGGTAGAAAATGGTATCTCACCAGCAACCCTGTCAGATGGCTGTTTTGTATATAGAGCAGGTGCAGAGAGTGGAGGCCTCAGATAAGATGGCAGGTAGCTTGTATCTATTAAATTGACTGCAAGGAGAACAAAGATCTGGACACTGAAGGTGAGTGGCCTCAGTTTTGCTCCCAAGCTTGAGCAACAGTGTTAGGTGGGGCATCACCGGGCAACATTACATGAGTTCATAGATCTAAGTCAAGATTATATGCAGCAATATATTTTAACTGTTTTCCTCTATGGGGTCAAATCTATTAGGTGCAAAGGAGGCAAATTGCCATTGCAACAGCAAAGAAATGCCGGCAATGGCACAGCAATTCATCCCCCTTGTTGCCTGGTCTCACCCTGGACTTGCACATTTTTTTTGCAGGCAGCACTATTGGGCTGCAAATACAAATGTGCAAATTCAGGGGTACCAGAAGTGCGGCATAGAGTGGTACTTACTCACATGTGCAAAATAATCTTACCTAATTGGATAGAGCCCTACGATTATTGTTATCTCTGAAGTGATAAACTGGACCCCAATGAGAAGAAGTTGTGGGGCACTGCATTAACAGGCAGAGACATTGACAGGGATGGTCAAATGTAATCCAATCTTGTTAAGGACAGTCTGTGACCATATAAAAGTACATAGGCAGTGTGCTTTACAACAAGTCACTGAACTTGTTAATGATATCGAATATCCATTTTTATTTTACAGAAAGGGGTGCATTACTTCTTATAGTTTAACTTTTTATGAGATCCTTATATTCAGGTGTGGTCATGAAAAAGTTTGGAGTGGAAAGGTACAGATTCATTTGATACAAAGACATTGCTACGCACCAAATGGGAGTGTTTATTTTACATATGGTTTATATATATGTCGGACATTTGTATATTATATGTATATAAATATCTGGTCTAGTCAAATACATATTGGCAAAACCAAAACAGGGTTAAACATATTATAAACTGGGGTCACTATATGCCATCATTTAAACTGAGTGAATTGTATGGCATATTTGACTTTGACTTTGGGCAATGTGTGCCATACATAATAAAAATATGGTTATGTGACATAATATAAACTGGGGGCACTGTGTGGCATAATTTAAAGTAGGGACATGTACTTTTAAACACAATCTTTATACTCATTTATTAGTTATACATAGGCATATTTCATTGGGGACACTGTAGCATATATTGAATTGGGGCATTACTGTTTGTCATTTTATTTTAGGGCACATGTGTGGTATATTATCAATTAGGGCATTATTGTGTGTCATAAATGTGGGGCACAGATGTGTGGGATAATATCAATTGGGAGAATTATTGTGTTTCACATGAATTGGGGCTCTACTGTGTGTCAAATGAATTTGGGGTACAGATGTGTTGTATTTTATCAAATGTGCATTACTGTGTGTCTTATGAATTGGGGGCATTACTGTGGGCCTGATTGAGATATGTATGCACTGTCAATATCGGACATAGGCCCTCATTCAGAGCCGTACGCTCTGAGCAGAGCGCACGCTCTGAATGAGGGCCGGGCTCCATTTTCATGGAGCGTCCTCCTGGACGCTCGTATAGCTGTGGGTCACCACCCACAGGCTATACGAGCGTGCATTGTGATGGCCGCGATGGTCGAGACCATCGCGACCATCGAATTTGCGAGCCGGAGCCTGCGGTTGAGGTTTTCAACCGCAAGCTCCGGAGTGATTTTGGCTCTATCAGAGCCAAAATCACTCCCACTGACATCACTAGTGATGTCAGTGGGCCGGCTTCTGACGGGAGGCTTTCCCGTGGGAACGCCCCCGTCAGGGAGGCACGCCACCGGCACGCCCACCAAAGGGGGCGTGCTGTCAATCAACATTGACAGCACGCCCCCTTTGATCGGACACAACGAGCGAAGGACTTTCCTTCGCTCGTCGCGTCTGGCGCATGCGCACGACGGAGCTCCCTCCGTCGTGCGCATGCTCAGTCCATAACATCGACCCACTTGCGAGCGGATAGCCGCTCGCGAGTGGGTCTGAATCAGGCCCATAGTGCAGTGATTTGTTGCAAATTACAGTATCACAGGTTAAAAAAATCAGGCTAAAAATAAAGCATAAAACAAAAATTTAATTCTCACTTAAAATGCAATGCATTGCATAGCACTTGGTTGTTTCCTCAGGCAGTGTTGATTGTGTACAATAGTGAAAACTATTTAGTTCTTTTTTAATTTGGCTTATTCATGACAATAATGTGGTGTATTATGATACCATTAATCGAACCAATAAATCAATTGATTATTAATTATCATATTTTGTTGGGTCATTCCTAATTTGCCAATTGCAGTCCATAATTCATGTTTGCGTAAGAGGGTGTTTGACCACTTATATCTTAAATGCTTGACATTATCTTTAATTTGGAGATTAAGGGACTAGTTTTACAAAGCAGAAGTGTCACAATTAAGTTTTGATCCCGTCTCAATGCCACACACAGCTTTGTGCTTGCAGCTTAATATTCTGTTTTCCAGAGTTTAAAGTTAATTTCCATTATAAAATGAAGGCTTAAAATACTTTACTTAAAGTACAGTATATGGTAATTACGGTGAAGAAGACAGAGAATCTCCAGAATATATGCTATTATACTGCACACATAGAGCTGACTGGCATTTCAGCTAAAAACTGATAATAATTGTGTGCTGAGATAATTTCCTTTACTACATTTTTTTGTACTTTAACAATGAACTACTCAAAGAGGGATATCCAATTGCATGCAAAATTTTGAAAAACCCTGTGGCGCTGGGTTTTTCCAGCAGCCACAAGGTTTTTCCTATTCAATTGCAGGGTAGGAAATTAGTTGCAGTAATTCCTTTAGCTATTTTCAGACAGCCCCAGAGCAGATCTAAAAAAAATTGAAATTCCTATTTAAAGCTTAAAATGTTGGGGAACCGTTCAGAATCCCTTGTACACCCCCCGATGACTAATTAGGCAATTGGAAGCTTTCACTTAGCCAAATTGATCCAATAATTACATGTCATTATTGGTTGTTAAAACCAATAATGGCTTGAAATTACCCCAAATTAATATTTTTCATTAATTGTCGAACTCCAAATGTAATTTAACCATTTATTTAAATAAAAATAATGCTTTATCTTTCTTTTATTTGTTTTATTTGTTTGTAATAAAACAAAAACATTTTATTACTTTAGAAAATGCCCAAGTCAGTTATTTAATGCATTTTTAAAAAGCCATATATTTTTCTTTGGGACAGTAATAACTATTTTCTTCTATTGGATACCGTGAGTATTGGGAGCACGCAAACACGTGATAAAAGAAAATTTGTTGCAATACCAGCATAAATTTCTGTGGGGAAAGCCTCATCTGCAATTGGATGTGCCCCAAAATATGTTTTTAAAGGGGTTCTGAGTCATGAGTAGGGGATGTGAAGTGCCATCAGAGGTAGCCTTTTATTGAAAATGAGATAGAGGGAGATGTATCAAATCTTCTAAAGATAAAAAGAAGAGAAATCGCTCATAGCAACCAATCAGCTTCTAATTTTCATATTATAGAAGGTGCTAGGTAAATTATAATTAGAGCTGATTGGTTTGAGACATTAGAAGGTTTGAGACATCTCCCCCATATTCTGGCATCTGGAGGTCCCTGAAACTCAGACACACTGGGAGACAAAAATTGAAGAGGTGTAGGGAGAGAAAAAAGCGGAAGGCAGACAAAACAAGAGGGGAGGAGAAAAAAGAAAAATGGAGACTGGGTGGAATGGTGAGAGAGAGGGAGAGGGTGAAAGAAAAGAGAGAGACACATTTGATATGAGAGTTAAAGAGAGGTAGGGGAGAGAGACAGGGAAATAAAATTAGAGGCAGAGAGTTGGGGAGGGAAATAAAGAAGAGCGAAGCGGGGAAGAGAAAGGGAGAAAAAACAGCAATGGGTGGGCACAGCAGCTAGCAACCTTGCAAATGACAGGTATAAAATGCTAGTGCACAATTTGATTATAAATGCAGTGACATGTTTTACTTGATAGGTAGGGAGCATAACATCTAAATAATTTAAAGATCAATATTGACAGGACAAAGTCGACTTTAAAAACTAACCAGTGTATTTTGAAAAGTAAATTAGCCATTATATCCTACCATAGTTTAATTAATAATATAAATAAAAAATAGAATTACTAGTTTGCATAGATTAAAATCTAACTTTCACCAAAGTACATATACATTATATAGGTGTATGGATGGATTTGACTAGTGGGACCCCAAACTAGTACCTTGCCTAGGGTAAAATTGGATCTTAATCTAGGTTTGGCAGATTTTATCACATCACAAAAATACCTACTGTATTATCACTGGCAAACAAGCTGGGTTGGCATATAGAGTATATATGATTATGAATTTCTAATATGACCTTAATTGGAAGGTTTACTTTTTCCTTATACATTACATTACCATATTATCTCTGCCATCCTTGTGCTGACCGTCTGGTGACTAACCAAGTCCCTCTGATGGCCACATCCCTTCTGGCAGCATGGTATGTCGCCTAAGTGGAGCACCTCTTCTTACCTACTTCATGGGCCCCTACCATTTAATTCCCCAGGTGGGCCCTTTATAAACCTAATATGGCACTGTTTGCATTCATCAATAAAATTAATAAAAAAAAATATATCTACAGGAAAAATCCTACTTCATGATTACAGCTTCAAAATATTTTTCATTGTGGTTATCTTTAGAGTCTAAAATCTAACATATCTGTGTGACTGTATACCTGCCAAAAGTCAACATTTTTGATAGTAGTCCAGCATTTTTTACATATGAAATAAAAGTGACCACATTTGAAATGGCATAGATTTGGGTGGATCTGAGCATGGCTTTCTGTGAAGCAAGACTGGGGCCTATTGTGTCCCAATTTTCCAATTGGTAATGTTGTTAAGTATGTGAATGAGAACATCTATATACATTTGTACTTAAAGGATAGTGGTAATTTACCATAAGTAAAGTCACATATAGGTGTTTAGTTTTTCATACAGTTACTGTTATTTACTAAATTATACTCTCCATAATCTCTGGCAAGGTAAAATGTTTCTGCTAATGAAGGCAATTTATATAAATTTACCAGCTGAAGTACCCAGCGTTCTATGGGTTTAGATATGCAAGTTATTAAGTTTTACTAGATTATGTTGTCCAAATCCATCCAGTGCAAACCCCAGAACAGGGTCAAAATTTTGACTCCCTGGGTCAAAATTCTTCCTGGCAGACTCCGCCATGAGGTCCTACCAGGATCTCAACCACTCCATTAGATATCCCAGGCAATTGTCAACCCTCTGTGAAGTTTTCATCCAAATCCATCCAGTGGAAGGCCCAGAACAGGCTCCTAGAGTCAAAGTTGTGCCTAGCATACACCAATGGGAGGTCCAACTGGGACCACAACCTCTCTAAAACCTGGCCAGGATACAACTGAACCACATCATGTTGGTTTCATCCCAATCCATTCAGGGTTGTATCTTAAAGTAATTAATTATTTGATGTCATCCAAATCCATCCAGTGAAAGTCCCAGAACTGGCTCCCTGGGTCAAAGTTCTGCCTGGTTCACAACACCGTGAGGACCGAGCAGGACCCCAAACAATCCTTTAGGAATCCCAGACCAATTGCCACTCCCCTGTGATGTTTTTATCCAAATTATCCAGTGGGAGGTCCAGAACAGGCTCCCTGGGTCAAAGTTCTGCCCAGCGTACATCAATGGGAGGTCTGACCTGGACCTTATCCCCCTAAAACCTGTCCAGGATCCAACAGTTTCATCTCAATCAATGCAAGGGTGTATCTTCAAGTAATTAAGTTTAATTATGTGATGTCGTCAAAATCCATCCAGTGGAAGGCCCAGAACAGGCTCCCTGGGTCAAAGTTCTGCCTGGTGCAAACCACCGTGAGGGCCAACCGGTACCCCAACCACTTCATTAGGCATCCCAGACCAATTGACAATTTGCCACCCTCTCTGAAGTTTTCATCTAAATCCATCCAGTGGAAGGCCCAGAACAAGCTCCCTGGATCAAAGCTCTGCCCAGCGTCTCCAGGTCAAATTTCTGCCTACACCAACGAGAGGTCTGACCGGGACATCAACCCCCTATTGTGTCTTCTGGTATCCAGTGTTATCACTCTGTGAAGTATTCCTCCAAATTCATCCAGTGGAATGCTCAGAACAGGCTCTCCCGGTCACAGTTTAGTGATTTTTAAAACTAAATTGGATACAGTTTGGATACAGTTTGCAAACAAAAAACACATTGTTTGTTATTTTGGATTTTGCACAAAATAATATTGGATATACCACAAACTGCATGTAATCTAGAAAAACAATCACGAGGTTTATGGAAAATTTAAGATATGCAAATTGAGCATAGTGTGAAAAGATTTTGAACCAGATTAAGCTCTTTGGGATGCGTCCAAGTTGTAAAATCAGGCAAAATCTTATAGGCAACATTTTTGAAACACATGTGACTTGACCTATCTTTCCAATGAACACTTCCATTGTGTGGCTTTTTGGGCAATTTGAAACATTACACAATTTTTAAGGACATTGGGGTCTATGGTTGATAAAAATCCTCTGTGTATTTTTCACTTGTAAATTGCCTAGTTAAAAACTGCTCAAAAACATATTTTAAACCACTTAAGTAGATTTCCCTCTAATAGTTTGTCTAATGTAAGATCAGCTAAAGAATTTGACATGCAGGAACAGATGAAGACGAGTTAAATAATTATTATTTTATTGATCTATAATATACATATATTGATCCTTAATTTAGTAGAAGATACTAATCATTTGCCCATATACAAAAATTATGAGTTATATTCAACATAGATGTTATTTTATAATTACAGTGAAACAATGAACAGTTTTATTATTTTTTAATTTCATTATAGTTTCACTTCAAATCTTGCTCATTAGTACTCCTCCGTGTATTGCACTGTATTTCTTCTTAGAGTACTGCACTGTAATGCTTTATAATTTATTGTTTTTGTTTACTTTTATCTCCAGTCTTGTTGTAAGTCTATTTTGTTTATCTTCATTGAAATGACAAAAGACTCATCATACAACATTTAATTTACATAAAGCAATAACACAAATGTAAAATAAGAGAAAATCTTGATGCTTGATTACTAATTGTCTAAATATACTGTTACATTATTTCTAATCTTAAAGAGATTTATCGATGAGCTATTTTTTTTAGAAGTTAAAATTGCCCAACATTGTTATAAATTAATCATACATTAATTTTTCAAGCTCTTCAATCCATTAATCCATTTATGTTCAATTCAAGTGATTTTGGGTACTTTTGCCCATTCTTTTGAATAGTCAATGCATGTTCAATAGTCACAGACAAATTACAGTAAATACTAGTGTAAAACTTCAGGTCACAGCAAGGTATGGCAGGTATTGACTGTTCCTATATGTTATCACTTGTGGAATTACCAGGCCCAGAGAAGTGTGTATGTTTTGGAACTAATAGCAAGCATGCCTCCTGGGCAGTTCAGCAATAGCATTTAATTGATTAACGCATGATAACATGTATCTCATGAAATAGAATCAATTTCAGAACCTCGATACACCATGCTATTAATATTGTTGACTGTTTCTTGACCATATTATTTCTTAATACAAGGCACTGGAAAATCATCATTATATATATATATATATATATATATATATATACAGTATACCCTTAAAGAAAGCTGGGTCACCACAGTCTCCCCCCTGCTCTGCCCTATCACATCCCCTCTTTGTCCAGCCATGCCCCCCCGGTTTGATTGCAGTTCTGTCTCACCCTGCCACGCCAGCTCCATCCATTACAGCAGTTATACTGTGAGGGGGTGTCAGTTCTGAAAGAACTTCAACCAAAATATTCTGTAGGAGTGCACTCTTATAGCTAAATATCAAATTTACAAATACAACATAACTTTAATTATATATAAAAGGAAATAATAAAATTGACTTACACAGATATCAAGATATCTAGCAAAAAGATGAAGAAGTAGTGTGAGTAGATAATCTCGATTATAATAACCTAGTTGAGAAAAAGGCAAAATATACAAAATACATAAACTAGACAATACAGCAAGAAACATGTATGACAATCATAAAAAATCACGAGGTCTAAGATGTTGCTAGGTGTATCCAATGAATGATACGCCAAGTGACAATGACACCCAGCTTAAATGGGATCAGAGAATGAAAAATCTTGCCAAAAGATATCGGACAACAAATGAGAGTATTAATAGGTTGGTATGAGAACCACTGGGAGAGTATAGATAAGGCGCATAGATATATTCCCAAATTGCAGTGAACCAGGTATATAGTGAATCACCTCAAATGCAGGTGACTATATTTACAGATGTAATCATCAATCATATCAGTCTACGATCAGTCTACGTTCCTGATCAGGGGAATATGATAATTAAGCATCGTCATTCAGCAAGAAGTGGGATAAAAAAAGTGTACAGTAAAGAAGGGATGACAGATTCTGCACATAGGCTCTGCTGCTCAATCTCATGCAAATCATAGAGGAGAAGGAGTGAGAGATCAGCTAGTGCAGTAATCTCTTGAAACAACAGTTAAACAGTGGTTCCCGTCATCAATACTAATTTCTGCTGTTTGTCGTCTTGCCATAAGGTATCAGACAACAAATGAGAGAATATTTAGGTTGGTATGGGAACCACTGGGAGGGTATAGATACAGCACATCAGAGTAATAAATACTATGATCTGGTTATCCACTATATCATCTCAATTCTAGATACCTTATAGCTGTGGTGATGACCACATTCAAAATAAGCCACTTAGTCAAATAAATAATAGACCTGTAATCTTTAAGCCATGTACGTATGGTAAAGCTATCAAAAACAGGGTAAAGTTAAACAATTCCTCAATGTGAATAGCTAGCCAGGGTTCAGGTATATAACACACAGCAGCTATGGAGTAATTACACTGTCAGCATATAATTATGGATCTAGAGAACATCTAGTGCTTAGGGATGCACAGTCATAAAAAAGAGTCACTTGGGATTAGGTAGTGCGGTTGGAGTCAACATAGTAAAGTATTCAGTTTACCTATTGCAGAGGAAGGGTTAAATCACACTTCCTGGTTAATGCAACCTCAATGGGATAGTGGTGACCCACTACTGCACTATATCTATACAAAATAATAACCCTTAAATAAATTGGTAATAATGGTACAATGAGATCTGGTGTTGGAGTGTCACATACTGTGCAGTCATGGGGCACCCAGAATCTGCTCCGACACATGTTTCACCTTGTGGGCTTGCTCACGGGGATTAGCTCAGTTGGCCTCCTGGTTTGCACAATTATAGCCATTCATGCAGCCAATCAGTGAGTCCCACAGAATGACAGGCATTCTGTGCATTCCAGCAGCAGGATATAATTAGAATGGAATGGGAAAGTTCCTGAAAGCAAGACACCTTTTTTATCCCACTTCTTGCTGAATAACGATGCTTAATTATCATATTCCTCTGCTCAGGATAGTAGACTAATTTGATTGATGATTACATCTGTAAATATAGTCACCCGCATTTGAGGTAATTCACTATATAACTGGATCACAGCAATTTGGGAACATATCTATGCACCATATCTATACTCTCCCGGTGGTTCTCATACCAACCTATTAATTCTTTCATTTGTTGTCCGATACCTTTTGGCAAGACAACCAAAAGTAGTAATTAGGTTGATGACGTGGACCATTGATGACTGTTGTTTCTAGGGGTTACTGCACTAGTAGATCTCTCACTCCTCCTCCACTTCTTAGTATAAGAAGGAGCAGCAGAGCCTATGTGCAGGATCTGATATCCCCAACTTTTCTTTTCATTCTCTGATCCCATTTAAGCTGGGTGTCATTATTTAACAGCTGTCACTTGGCATATCATTCATTGGATACACCTAGCAACATCTTAGACCTGGTGTTTTTTTATGATTGTCATACATGTTTCATGTTATATTGTCTAGTTTATATATTTTTCTATATTTCGCCTTTTTCTCATCTGGGTTATTATAACCGAGATTTTCTACTCACATTACTTCCTCACCCCTTTTGCTAGATATCTTGATATCTGTGTAAGTAAATTTTATTATATCCTTTTATATATAATAAAAGTTATGTTTTATTTGTAAACTTGATATTTACTGTAGCTATAAGAGTGCACTCCTACAGAGTTGTTTGGTTGAAGTTCTTTCAGAACTGACAGCCCCTTTCTTTGTTTCTCTGAATTTTTCTCTGAGTAGCACCACCACCCCCTTTTATCAGTGGAATTTCCAGTACCACACAGTATAGTTCAGGTGGCTTTAGCATACTAATAACCTTTCATCTAATCTATACAGATTTGTTTTGATCGGTGCGTTGATTCCTTCCTTCCCTCTCTATTTATCTCCCTCCCTTCCCTTTTTATGAAGCAGTTATACTGTGTTTGCATAAATGGGTGTATTTTAAATGTTTGCAACCAATCAGAAGCAGTGATCATAGTCAATCTACAATTTACACTAGGGTGATTACTTTGCAACTTCTTGAGAACTATTTTGATTGCAATTCATGACTACAAGTCCACATCACACCCTCACTATACTTTGGCTGCATCTGCACGCATGCTGCAAATGTCTACACACCCAATCTAGCTACAGCCTCCTAAACATACACAGTCGTAGGCCCAGTGTTCTGAAAATAAGATGCACATTGCAAAAAGATGCCATATGCTCTAAAAACATCTCTAAATAGCTGCAACTTGCGATTATGTTTGTCTTTGAATAAAGCCCTTTGTGTCAACCAATTATGTAACCAAATAATGAAGGGGTGTAAATCCTAGGGGCTGAGCTTTATGTTACATCTCAATTTTCACATATACAGCTAGTTGATAATTAATTCTCTTGTATCACTGACTATAAGAAGGTTAAATGCAAAGCTTGGTCACATTTATTTTTAGCATCCTTAGGTGGAAAAAAGTACAGAATTGGGGTTTTGGGGTGCAACGTTGCGGAAACCCTCGTGCAGCCTTCAGATAGTCCCCCAAAGGTAATCTGTGTCAAAAAAAAACAAAAAACGACACCCCAGAAATTGACTTTAAAAAGGTGGCGAAAAAAAAAATATTGGGGTACAAACTTAAAAACTAGCGAACTTGACTCTGGGGGGGGGGGTCCCCAAGTGTGCCCAAAGTGTTTTTTTTATTGCAGGTGTTTGCGGCAGGTGGACTTTTCATGATTTTGTCAACTTCACTTTTTCAACTTTAAATATGCTGACCCCCATTTTCAAGTACCCCAAATTTGCTGGGATAACTTATTTTCTGGAAAAAAATACTCCTAAACACTATTCTGCATCAGGTATAGAAAAACGCTATTTAGCAGCTATTGAGCCCATTTAAAAACACCAAATACCTTCAGCAAGCCAAATCGGGGGGTACCATAGTGAACCCCCATGTCAGAGCATCATTTGGGGGTGTCAGGCTGATTTCCCCAAAACTGACAGTACTTTCCGCTTGTTAAAGTATCGCCGGGTCCCATTTACGCATACTTTCAAATTGAATACGGGGTAAAGCGTGCACACGCGCGATACTTTTCCGCTTCCAAAACAGGCAAAGTCGCCATTAACTCCGGGCCACGTTAACTTAACGCGGCTCGGCTCAAATTGAATATGGCTCTTAGTGTTCATCAAAAAGAGAAATGTGTAAAGCAGTCATTCCCAAACTTTCTTGAATCATAGTGCTAATAGTTTTCTTATTGAGCAATTCAGCAAAAAATATTAAATGCAGTTAATTCTGTTATCCTTAGATTCAGTTATGTAGTGATGGACTGGATAGCACTTCTGTATTTCCACACATTTGATGATTGACAGTCACCAACACTGGTTTTGCCTCTCACATAGACCATAAATAATTTAATTTGGTCTTGGACCAACAACCCGTGGCACCCCTGGTGCACCTAATTTGGTAACCACTGTGTTAAGAGTATAAAGGACCCATATATGTTTGGATAACTATCACTATATTGATATTCAGAATGTCAAAACTATGTTGATATGGTCTGAGCGGTGTATGTATTAAGAGTTGGTTTGGATTTTTTGGAAAGATTCCCTTCAATTTTGCAATACACTGTTCAACTAAAGGCAAATCCAATTGGAATCCACTGGGAACACTGACTATAAAACATAGTCTGTGTCTCACCATAATTTTGTATTAACTAGAAGAATAGAAAGTTAGAAACCCAGGATTTACTAAGCATCAGCATCAACTAATATCTGACCGAAAACTTGACCAAATAATAGACTGAGTTGATGTGAAGCGCTACAAAAATCAGTATGATATGTGAAAGCTTAGTTGTGTAAAATTGTTTAAAATTTAAAAAGAAAAAGATTAAAAGGCATGCCCCCCCTACAAAAACATTATAATCAGATGGCCCTATGAGTCTAATCTGATATTGAAAAATAGGGGGAAAATGGTGTGAGGACCCCCTATTTTCCAATAACCAGCACTAGGCTGTCACTAAAGCAGAGAGACACACACATTTCTTGGGTTGTGCCCACTTCCCTTGGGATTCCTGCCCTGGGGTGACCACTTAAGGGACCCCACATTGTGTGTTGCTCTACTAAAGCATCAGCTGCCATGGCTGCTTCAGTGCTGGTTAAATAAGGGACCCATGCCGTGCATCAACAAAGTAACACCAAGCGGGCTCCTGTGTCATAAGTAAAGGGCTGGCTGGCTTGACCATTAAAGGGTGCTGTAACCACCAAAGTGCACTCCAAACAAAAGAAAAAATTATTTTCTGTGTTTGTGAATTGTGTGCACTGTGGCTGCACGTGCATCAACAAAGGAGCAGCGCCAAGCGTGCGCCTGTGTCCCATAAGTAAAAGGGCCGGCTGGCTTGTCTGTTAAAGGGTGCTGTAACCCCCAAAGTGCACTCCAAACAAAATAAAAAAATATTTTCTGTGTTTTGTGAATTGTGTGCAATGTGGCTGCACGTGCATCAACAAAGGAGCAGTGCCAAGCATGAGCCTGTGTCCCATAAGTCTGTTAAAGAGTGGTGTAACCCTCAAAGTGCACTCCACAAAAAATAAACAATTCTTTTTTTCTGTGTTTGTGTGCAAAATGTATGCACAGTAGCTGCACATGCATCAACACAGCAGCAGCACCAAGCATGCGCCTGTGTCATAAGTCAAGGGCCGGTTTGGACATCTGGTCCAGACTGAAGGATGTGCCAACAATTTCTGACATGTCTACTGTCACTGCATATGATACTGTCACCACTGACAGAATGGTGGAGGAATTATTTTCTGTATTTGTGAATTGTGTGCACTGTGGCTGCACGTGCATCAACAAAGGTGCAGTGCCAAGCGTGCACCTGTGTCATAAGTAAAGGGCTTGCTGGCTTGTTCGTTAAAGGGTGCTGTAACCCCCAAAGTGCACTACAAAAAAAATTGTGAATTGTGTGGGCTGTAGCTGCACCTGCATCCTCAAAGCAGCAGCGACAAGCATGCGTCTGTCTATTAAAGGGTGGTGTAACCCCCAAAGTGCGCTCCACAAAAAATAAAAAATTCTTCTTTTTTTTCTGTCTTTGTGAATTGTGTGGTCTGTAGCCGCACCTGCATCCTCAAAGCAGCAGCGACAAGCATGCGTCTGTCTGTTAAAGGGTGGTGTAACCCCCAAAGTGCGCTCCAACCAAAATAAAATAATCTTTTTTTCTGTGTTTGTGAGTGAAATATATGCGCAGTAGCCACACCTACATCCTCAAAGCAGCAGCGACAAGCATGCGTCTGTCTGTTAAAGGGTGGTGTAACCCCCAAAGTGCGCTCCACAAAAAATAAAAAATTCCTCTTTTTTTTCTGTCTTTGTGAATTGTGTGGGCTGTAGCCGCACCTGCATCCTCAAAGAAGCAGCGACAAGTGTGTGCCTGTCTGTGAAAGGGTGGTGTAACCCCCAAAGTGCGTTCCAACCAAAATGAAAAATTCTTCTTTTTTTTCTGTCTTTGTGAATTGTGTGGGCTGTAGCCACACCTGCATCCTCAAAGCAGCAGCAAGTGTGCGTCTGTCTGTTAAAGGGTGCTGTAACCCCCAAAGTGCACTCCAACAAAAATAAAACATTTTCTTCTATGTTTGTGAATTGTGTGTACTGTACGTGCATCAACAAAGGAGCAGCACAAAGCGTGCGCCTGTGTCCCATAATTCTGTTAAAGGGTGGTGTAACCCACAAAGTGCACTCCACAAAAAATAAACAATTCTTTTTTTTCAGTGTTTGTGTGTGAAATGTATGCGCAGTAGCTGCACGTGCATCAACACAGCAGCAGCGCCAAGCGTACGCCTGTGTCATAGGTCAAAGGCTGGTTTGGACCTCTGGTCTGGACTAAAGGACGTGCCAACAATTTCTGACAAGTTTACTGTCACTGCATATGATACTGTCACCATTGACAGAATGGTGGAGGATTACATCGGTGACAGCATCCAAGTAGGCATGTCAGACAGTCCATACATGTACTGGCAGGAAAAAGAGGCAAATTGGAGGCCCCTGTACAAATTGGCCCTATTTTACCTGAGTTGCCCCCCTCCAGTGTGTACTCCGAAAGAGTGTTTAGTGCAGCCGGGAACCTTGTCAGCGAAAGGCGTAAGAGGTTGCTTCCACAAAATGTGGAGAAGATGATGTTCATAAAATTGAATTATCAACTCTTCCAGGGAGACCAGCCTCCAGAACGTACAGAAGGACCTGTGGTGGTGGATTCCAGGGGGGTCGAATTAAAAGGTCATCATGAGGAGGCATATCTTCCTCCCATTAAATGCTGACCTTCAGATTTATCTCAAGGTTTTACTAGATGACACTGTGTACCAAATCTAGTGGCCCTGCCCTAAGATTCACAGAATTTGGACCCAATTGGTTGTTTTATTGACCCTATCACACTAGTTAGACTCCTAAAGTCCTCCTTGGATGATTAGATAAACAAAACAAAGTTTCCTGTGCCTTAGTTAATACACTTTTCATGTCAGTTATTTCTCAGACTTGGCTTTCACTATTGGTTCTAACATTAATCATGGTTAGTTAAATATTATCTGGAATATTTATAAATGAACAACCTATAAGCATAAGAACTTTATCTATCATATATTTGTATAAAATACCTTTTCGCACAGTATATTGAATATTTCTAAAAAAATCTATTTTTAAAAATATATTAAAGTAAACATACAGTAGTTCATAAGTCAACTTAAAAAATGTAATTTAAACAAGTGATATGTTTTAGTTGATTTGCTTGTATATTGGCTAAAAAAATAGTAATTATGTTATTATCTGAGAAATACAGCTTTATATTATAGATACATTACAAGATATGTCAGGTTATTATAATGGTAGAAAATGGTATCTCACCAGCAACCCTGTCAGATGGCTGTTTTGTATATAGAGCAGGTGCAGAGAGTGGAGGCCTCAGATAAGATGGCAGGTAGCTTGTATCTATTAAATTGACTGCAAGGAGAACAAAGATCTGGACACTGAAGGTGACTGGCCTCAGTTTTGCTCCCAAGCTTGAGCAACAGTGTTAGGTGGGGCATCACCGGGCAACATTACATGAGTTCATAGATCTAAGTCAAGATTATATGCAGCAATATATTTTAACTGTTTTCCTCTATGGGGTCAAATCTATTAGGTGCAAAGGAGGCAAATTGCCATTGCAACAGCAAAGAAATGCCGGCAATGGCACAGCAATTCATCCCCCTTGTTGCCTGGTCTCACCCTGGACTTGCACATTTTTTTTGCAGGCAGCACTATTGGGCTGCAAATACAAATGTGCAAATTCAGGGGTACCAGAAGTGCGGCATAGAGTGGTACTTACTCACATGTGCAAAATAATCTTACCTAATTGGATAGAGCCCTACGATTATTGTTATCTCTGAAGTGATAAACTGGACCCCAATGAGAAGAAGTTGTGGGGCACTGCATTAACAGGCAGAGACATTGACAGGGATGGTCAAATGTAATCCAATCTTGTTAAGGACAGTCTGTGACCATATAAAAGTACATAGGCAGTGTGCTTTACAACAAGTCACTGAACTTGTTAATGATATCGAATATCCATTTTTATTTTACAGAAAGGGGTGCATTACTTCTTATAGTTTAACTTTTTATGAGATCCTTATATTCAGGTGTGGTCATGAAAAAGTTTGGAGTGGAAAGGTACAGATTCATTTGATACAAAGACATTGCTACGCACCAAATGGGAGTGTTTATTTTACATATGGTTTATATATATGTCGGACATTTGTATATTATATGTATATAAATATCTGGTCTAGTCAAATACATATTGGCAAAACCATTTGTTTAAAAGACAACACAAAAAGTTGTGGCCTAAAAGTAACATTTATCTGTTATTTGTATTTATTCAAATGTGATCGTTTGAATGCAAACTGACTGACTTAATATGTAGGAGTTCCTAATCTGGACATAATTATTTCACAATTACGTTTTTAAAGATCAAAAATGTATTCTTGTTTACTTCTTAGAAAAGTGGTAACAAGCAATATTTAACTGTATCAGGTATGTCATCAACTATTCAATCATACATTGCTATAATACACCACAAATACATTGTTTAATCTGTAAAGCAAGCAAGCAAATTATTGAAACTTCCTGTCAATTTCAGGGCAAATGGAAACAAATAAGTAAACAAGTATAAAATAATTTCTAAAATTGCTCAATACAAAATACCTTCAAACTATATTAACACTGGCTGGCTCTAATTGCTAAACCATCAGCCCTTATTCTGCAATATGAAGAGATACTGTTGCTAAGCATATTTTTAAACATTTATTTAAATTTATTTTCAAAAGTTTAAGAACTAGTGTTAAGCAGTTACATTTGCCAAAAGCTGCGGGTGAGCACACATGTTCAAAAACTGCCAATTGTTTTATTTATTCAACTATTTGAATTTTTGCATATCAACAAGCATGCTACAAATTAAGGGCCTCATTCAGACCCACTCGTTAGCGGCTGTCCGCTCGCAAGTGGGTCGATGGTGTGCACTGCACATGCGCACGACGGAGGTAGCTCCGTCGTGCGCAAGCGCGAGACGCGATGAGCGAAGGACTTTCCTTCGCTCGTTGTGTATGATCAAAGGGTGCGTGCTGTCGATGTTGATTGACAGCACGCCCCCTTTGGTGGGCGTACCGGGGGCGTGCCTGCCAGACGGAGGCGTTCCCATGGGAACGCCTACCGTCAGAAGCCGGCCCCACTGACATCACTAGTGATGTCAGTGGGAGTGATTTTGGCTCTGATAGAGCCAAAATCACTCCTGGCCTTGCGGTTGAGAAACTCAACCGCAGGCTTCTGGTCGCACTGGCGATGGTCGCGATGGTCAAGACCATCGCGACCATCATCCTGCACGCTCGTATATGCTGTGGGTGGTGACCCACAGCTATACGAGCGTCCAGGAGGACGCTCCATATTTATGGAGGTGGGCCCTGATACAGAGTGAGCGCTCTGGTCAGAACGTCCGGCTCTGAATCAGGGCCTAAGTCTGAATATATATAAAAGAGTGATATAATTTAAAAAGGTGAGAGCGCAAATACCTACAAAAAAGTTGACAATGTACATAAACAAATTACTATGTTATATCACTCACTAAACATTAAATATTGAATTTAAATTACTTTCCAGATGATAACATGGAAAGCAAACAACGGAAAGTATCCAATTAAGAAAATTTTGTTAAAGATTTATTGAGTTTTCAGGAGCAAATCAGTTGAGATTTCCAATACATCAGACAAGAGTGAAAATCATGTTTTCCTGGCCAAGTAATGAATGTTGGTTTGATTAGGGACTTAATGTAAAAATGAGGCCCAAGCTGTTAATAACACTTTAAATACCAATGTTACCCTTTATTCAATTTTTTAACCAAATATATATTATGTATTTATATGCCATTAAATTGATCTTGAATTAATTCAATTTTAAATTGACCTTTAATATGGGAAAGGAAAGCTAAATGTAATAGAAATTGCAGACGTGAGGAGTAAGATGTAGATGTAAAATGGATGCTGTGCTATAATAGTTAATCTCATCCATGTGTAGGTCAATTTCAAGTAGATGTGGTCAGAAAATAAAATATAGTCTAAAAGACATTAGGAGAACAACTATTAGAAGAACTTTAATGCTAATATTTTTGGAGTTTTTAAACACTGAATGAGTGACATCATGTCACCCACTTGGTGTCTGTTTTCCCTGCTGCTGTCCTATTTATTGAACACACACCACTGCTCATTCCTTGACAATTAGTTAAATGAACAGAAGCATTACCTGCACAATTTCTACCTTATTCTCAGTGGAAGCACCGCACACCTTACCTTTCACTGACACGGAGGAGCTACAGTCAGCAGAATCACAGGCAAAACTGAGAAAACCATCCTCTTGATTGTCCCACACAACATAAGAATGAGTGGTTGTTGGCCTGTGCAACACTTGAGGAGCAATTCTAAAGAGGAATGCCTGAGGGATAGAGAGACCTAGGACATGCAGTATCCTTCCACCAGCTCTGAAAAATCAAAATATTATGGGACTTATTCAGAACTGGAAGCAAAGCAAAAAATGGGAATAAAGTTATTGAACAATATTGTTCCAACCAGCCAACTAGTTGACCATTAGGAAAGATAATCTGCTAGTGTATGGGAGCAAATGATAATCATGCTAAACATGTTTGATTTCTCCCAACAAGTTGAGTTGGAAAATTTCCCCCAACAAAACAATTTTAACAGAAGAAGGCAGACTTTCTGCACACCTATTTCTACTTCTGGCACTGGCAGACTCTGCTTGCACTCCTACCAGCAAATCAGCTGGATACACCAGAAGAGAGGCAACTTCATTTTCAGTCCAAGATGGTAGATGTGAAATGTTAGAGCAGTTTTCCATTCTCCATCTTGTATTGAAAACAAGGCTGCTCCTGTCTGCTGCCTCTGTAGGGAAGGCCATTGAAGGCTTAACAATCAATGGTTTCCAGCAAATGATAATCATGATACACATGTTACAGTATATCCTCCTGGGTTACTGTACTATCATATGCTGCCTTATCCTCTTTCTCCAGGATTTGTAAAGATTCCTATTTAAACTCCTGGTCCAATGCAAATGTCATGAAGTTGTAATACTACAGGCATGGTGTGTAGATGTTGTCTGTGCATGTACCTGATATTTTGAAGTCCAAGATTTTGTTGTGCTTTTTCCTGAAAACAATGCGTAGCTTTGCAATTTTATTATTCACGCATGCAAGACTATCATTGGGCTGATAGGACTTGGCCAAATCAACAAGTGTATTATATTTCAATGCCCCCTTTTCCCAGTTGGCATATTCTGGAGACATGGTCTTCCATAAAACAAACATTTTTTTCTCAGAAGTTATGACTGAAATGCAGACTATATCACCCTGGAAACTGTACTCACTAGAGTTCTCAAGTACCAAAGATGGGCAAGTAAACTTCAAGAAGCTAGCAGTACAACAACAGTATCTACCAAAACTCCTGAGTTTTTGGATAAAGTTTAAAAACAAACAGTAGCATTTCCCCTGACAAATCGAGCTCCTGTGCTAAACACCTAGGAGTAAATGTAATAGCCTGCAGAGTGCAAGCATCAGCAAGTTCCGTGCGAGACTGCCTGATGTTTTAAAGTAGCAGTTCAAAATTTACCTGGTTTTGCCTTTTAAATGACTGCTACTTTAAAACATTGGGCAGTCTCACATTGAACTCTCTGATGCCTGCAGTATGAAGGCCATTACATTTACCCCTTAGTATAATTCCATAATTGGGGAAGGAATTCACGTTGGTGGATTTTCAGCTGACTTTAACTTCAATTTACATGAATAAACACTTACAAATGTAATTTGTGTATGTCAACTATCGGGCTGTCTGTTGGCAGAGTACATATACTGTAAAATGCTGAAAAATGCTGTAATCACTTAACTGGCGGTGTCGCATGTGATGCAATTGCAGCCAGCAGTGCTTAAGCTGGCAAAGTCTTGTCACATGCGACCAAGTTGCCACACCGTTTCCCCCAGATTTTGCAGAGGAGATCCATTCTGCACTTGTGCAGGACGGATCTCCTCCGACTCCTCGGACCCTCAGTAGTGATGCGGCAGTCTGTTACTGCCAACATCACTTCCGGAATTGAATGACACTCCAGGGCGCATGTGCCGGAGAATGCAGTGTGTGGAGGGGAACTTAATTCCTTACTATTCCACAGTTGTACATATTAGCAGACTACACCTAGGTGAGCTTGGGCACATGAGCTATTAGCAGAGTGACCAGGGAAGTACACTAGCTTCTGTAACTTGACATATGGTATGCTATAAATATATGTATATAACCACAGACAGTACACCGAGAGTACACTGGGCCCTAGGTGTACAGGATGTTAAGTGAGTTGCGTAGCCCAGGTGCTAGTGGCGGTTAGTCAACATGAGGTACAGCTTAACCAGATTTAAGGTTTTTTTAACCAGGTAGAATGACAAGGTGGCTTAGAGACACAGGGATAAACAGGTACAATAACATTGCTGGAGCAGCCTGGAGTGCAAGAGTATTACTGGACTCTGTAGTGTGCCAGGTGCAGGATTCTGTATTCCCCGGTGTTCAGTGGTGCTATGCCCCATAGTAATAGCAGTGGTGGAATAGGGTACTTGCTGAACTCTGTAGGTCTCTGTATAACTTTTATGGCTGGTAGTTTCATAGGGCACATCCAGTCTCCTGGAATGCTAAGGAGGAAAGACACGCCAACTGCATGCAGTAGCACATGTCAGAGGTCAGACCTCCTGCTGAACTGTGACAGGTCCTAGAGACCACCAGCTCTGCTGCTAAATGGATATGAGGCAGCACAGAGTGCTCCTCATCCAACAGGACAAAACTAGCAGAAAATATATGGGATACTGTTTCATATTTAATAAAAGCAGTCATGGGTCTTTAATTCCTCCAATTCCTACACTGACTTCATGCTTCAAATAACAATGACATGCAGATAAAATCAAATGCTACTTACATCAGTCTTGAAGGCTGATTATATGTAGCTAAGACTGGCCTGTAAACCATATCCAGACAGACAGAAAACAAATAATCCTCTGATTGCTTAATTCCATATTATACATGGTACCTACTGTATGTATGCACATTGGGCCTCATTCAGAGTTGTATGCAAATGATTCCGCTGCCGCATCTGTGTGTGCAGTGGAAATGCCAAAATATCCAGATGTCGAGAAATGTATTAAGACGCCCACCTGCGGCTTTGCAAATCTAAGCATCTGTGTACAAAGACACAGCATCGGTCGCATTAATAATCATTGGATTATTGCAGTTCTCAGTAGCCCTATGGTTGCGCAGAATGGCCACGTGTACTGAGACACCAGAGATATTTTCTTGCATACGGGATCGCAGACGCAGGATGTGACATGCCCTAAAATGGTCCCGACAGTCTGTGTTCTGTGCCACAACTCCCCATTACCTTCCCCAAATGCTCCCTAACGGTCAATAATACTGTGAGTAAATAGTCGGTGTGAGCGACTACTGAAATCTACCTTGATGCATGTTCCATGCGACTTAGACACATGCGCAGTTTACCAATAATCGCTTAAACTGTGAAAACATCAGCATAGTGCACGACTCTGAATCAGGCCATTATCAGTGTAGGACTTGCAATAATCCCAGACTGGTGATGTGGGCTATAAGATTAAATGCTTTAATCAAAATCAGATTAATACCTCCTATATTCATTTTTATCTACATATATATTTCCAATAATAAGGGCAAATGCTAACTGTCTTTATGCTTTGTATCCATATAAATTTATATTGCCATGCAACTGATACCATGTATAATATGATACCTGTAGTAATGACATTATACACAGAGCACTTTCTTATTTATTTCTGATTTTGTTGTAAAGGAAGCAAAGCAGGACTGCTTATCAGCAATAAAGCAACTTTGGACTCATCTTGATTTGTGCAATTAAACCTTCATTTATACAAATATAAATAACTAATAATTAGAGATATGCGGTTTACCTGAAAAACGAACACACAAAATTTTATCAGTTTTAAAGAAATCTAAATCCAAATCTGAATCTGAACAAAAACACTTTTGGGTGGTAGTGCTAAGCAGGGGCACCATCAGGGGGGACTGTCGGCGCTGGAGTCCCGGGCCTGGACACTGGCAGAACGAGGGGGAACCCATCCGCTCCTACTGTCGCTGCACAGCATGTAACCTCGTACTTTCCCCTTGAGTGAAAGAGGTGGGCCACTGCTACCGCCCGCTGGCGCCGACCCGGCCCGCACTACCCAGGCTTCATAAAAAAAATTCTAAATCTGGTGATCAATAAAGTTTATTTTGGAGTAGGCGCACATGACGTCATGACACTGGAAGGGAGAAGTCAGAGGAGCCGCAGCGCCAGAGGAGCAGCTTAAGCGTCTGCCGGAAAAGAAGAAGCCAGAAGGAGGGGCTCAGAGCCTTCTTTAAGGTGATAAGGTAAGTAAATCATTAGATTTAATTAGAGATGAGTGGGTTCAGATTTCAGAGATCCGAACCCACCCGAATTTAGCAGATCCAAGTCGGGGTTTACCGCCTGACTCGGAGTCTGGGTTTACCGCCTGACTCGGATCTCAAAACCGAGGCAAAGCCATAGAGTTGGAAATCTCACGGTTCGCAAGATTATGTCTCTATGATCAATGTAGTATATAGGGACCACGTGGCGGACGCTATTTCACTCCGGCTGTGGAGACTGAACAGGGAGGGTGGGTAGTGTAGGGCTGGGAGAGTTGCTGGTGTTGTTTGGTGTTGCGCTGTCTGCTGTCTGCTGTGTCCTGGGCTGCTGCACTGCTGATCCATTCTGGAATGGTGCTGTCTGCTGTGTCTTGGGCTGGTGGTGCTCTGCTGTCTGCTGTGTCCGGGGCTGGTGTTGCTAATCCATTCTGGGCTGTGCTGTCTGCTGTGGCCATCTGGGCTGGTGCAGAATACATCTGGGCTCTGCTGCATCCATCTGGGCCCAAGTTCTGGATTAAAAAAAAAATAGTCAAAAAAAAACCAATAAAAGTGTCTTTTTGTGTAATATTTTTCCGTGTGCGTGTGTGTGTTAGGCTTAACCACACAAGATCCAGCCAGCAACGCAAGTTGCAACCTAGTGCTGCTCGACTCCAGTCGTGATTAATCAGTGCTCTGGGCTCATGTTCTGGAGCTGAAAAAATATAAAAATAAATTGTCTTTTTTTTATCTTTTGCTGTCTGTGTGTGTGTGCATGTTAGGCTTAATCGCACAAGATCCAGCCAGCAATGCAAGTTGCAAACTAGTGCTGCCCAACTCCAGTTGTGATCAATCGGTGCTCTGAGCCCAAGTTCTGGAGCTGAAAAAAAAATAGAAATCAATTGTCTTTTTTGTCTGTGTCCACGACTGCACATGTGTGAATTTTGTAACCGCACCTTGGCTACACTTTTGATGCTTGTGACATTGCTTCAAGACCACAGAAAATATGGAGGGCTGTCACATGACAGGAGAGCAAAGCCAAGAACCACATGTTGTAGCTGCTGCCAGCAGTGCAAGGCGTCAACTTACTCGTCCTCTATGAAGGCCCATGCCCCAGGGCTTAAGTCACGCCATCGATATGGTAAAGCTACTTTTACTGAAGTTAAAAAAAAAAATTTAAAGGAAATTTACCTTTAGATAAACAAAAAATTGGCAATATGCCCTTCACTACATGAAGTGACAAGGAAAGGATAAGGCCTTGGCCTTTCTTTAGGAATAATGCTGATTCTGATATCACTTTGGAAAAAACAACTGTGTACCCTGAGATATCAAAAACCACAAATCCTTAGGAGAGTGCAAGTGTGTCCGAAGGTTGCCATGTGTGAGCCAGACCTAAATACTAGTGAATTGGAGGATCCTCCAAGTTCCAACATTTGTGTGCCCTCTGTAAATGTGGGGAAGGGCAGTCAACATCTTGCAGACATAGTCATTGAGAATGCTTCTGTGGAATTTCACATGAAGGAGGAGGATATTTTGGTAGTTGAAGGTGCTAAGGATGATGAGGATATTGATGATGAAGATGTTGGTGATGAGGATGTTGATGCTGAGGATCTCCTTTGTGTAAGTAAGGCAACAGCTGTTGCCCATGGATGAAAAAGCCAAAGCCCATTGTTGTCATGCCTGGGCAAAAGACACAAAATCCACTTCTCACGTGTGGAATTATTTCCACCCCAATCCGGACAACAGTTGTCAAGCGATATGTAACTGTTGCCTAGCAAGAGTAGAGGGAGGGACTTAAACCACCTAGGAACCTCCTTCTTGTTATGTCACTTGGAGCGCATTCATCAAATATCAAAGTATACGTTGCTAAGTTCCAAAACTCAAAACGTAACAAGTCCAGTGTCACCTACCTGCTCCCTGTCTATGAGGTCCAAGCGCCTTTGATCTCCAACACCAACACCTGCATCATCAACATCCTCATTCATCATCGGTAGTAGTCCTGCTGCATCCAATATTGATTTCGAAGCATGATTGACTCCTCTCCTATCCGTGATTCCTCAGAAGGATCCTTGATGACTATGCCTGTTGCTGCTGCTGTTGCTGTGAGTGGATCTTCATCCCAGAAGGGGACCAGGAGGAAGACTACTTGTAGCATATACTCCAAAAAAAACAATTAACTGTTAAACAATTGTTTGCAAGGGCAAACAAGTATGACAGCAATCACCCATTTGCACAGCAGATTACTGACACCATAACAGCTATGCTGGCATTAGATGTGCGGCCAGTATCCGCCATTACTGCAGTGGGTTTTCAACAGTTAATTAAGGTCCTGTGTCCTTGCTACCAGATCCCTTCTAGATTCCACTTTGCTAGAACAGCAATTCCAAGTCTGTACAAGGTCATTAAAAAAGCCTTATTAATGTCCTCAGAAATGCCGTTGTACTCACTGTCCACTTGACCACTGATATGTGGATAAGTGGGACAGGGCAAACTAAGGATTACATGACTGTGACAGCCCTCTGGGTACAACAGCAACAGCAGCAGTGGCACAGCTCGAGGTATTGGAAGGGGTGGACCCGAACTGGGTTGTGGTACAGAGACACCAGTATGAGGAGAGAGTTGAAATTTAGATGGTTTAATATAGTTCAATGGAATACAGTTAAATGAGAACTAATGAGAGATGGTAAATATAGTCCTTAGTGCAGGGATACACAACTGTAGACACTGTAAAACAAAAGGTAAAAAGTCTCTGAGGTTCAGGGGGTACTGTGGACAAGAACTGTAAGGTTGAATGTGGTAGAACTTGAAGATACTTTGAATACTGGAGGGTAATTGAATATGACTCCTGGATGGAGTATGCAGGACTGGGAAATGAACTTGAGTCAGACTCCGGGGTGGAGTATACTGGATTGGGTGAAGCACTTTGAATAGGACTCCAGAATGGAATGTGCTGGATTGGGTGAAGCACTTTGAATAGGACTCCGGGATGGAGTGTGCTGGATTGGGTGAAGCACTTGGATAGTACTCTGGGATGGAATGTGCTGTATTGGGTGAGCACTTGGAATAGAACTCCAGGATGGAGTGTGCTGGATTGGGTGAGCACTTGGAATAGAACTCCGGGATGGAGTGTACTGGATTGTACAGGAGTACTCCCGGCTGGAGTACACAGGAACAGAGTCACAGGTGAACTGGAACTGGAAACAGCAGGGCTCAGAAGCATAGGTCTGGCTAGAGCAAGAGCACCATTGTACTGGCAATGAGTCAGAGTCAGTGAAGGGCTATTATACCTCTGGCCAGATGGTGATAGGCAGGAGTCACTGCAGAGTGCGGATGACTGGATGGGCTTGGATCACCTGACCTGATCCAAGATGGCCGCATCCATGATCCAGAGGTCTGGCAAGCATCAGCACTGGAAGTGCATGTAAGTGTGGCTGAGACACCTAGGCAACAGTGGGGATGCAGGAAACCACCTTCAGGCCTAGGTCCCACACTGGATTCCACTGACAGCAGCGGCCGGTGACTCAGCAAGCCGCGAGGAGACAAGCGCATGGGAAGATGCAGAGGTCTCAGACGGAGGTCTCTAGCATGGTTTGTGACAAGCAGCAACATCTACCAAAACACAGCTGATACAGAGGGAGGCTACTCTATGTATAACTGGTTTCACTAAGAGGCATACCGCTGGGAACCATTTAAAAAAAATCATTGCTAAATGGCTTACTCCACTTGGACTCTCCTCAGGATTTGTGATTCGGAAAATACCACCAATATTGTGAGAGCATTACAAGTGGGCAAATTCCAACACGACCCATGTTTTTCTCACACAATTAATTTGGTGGTGTAACATTATTTTAAAAATGACAGGGTCGTGCAGGAGATGCTCTCCGTGGCCCGCAAAATATCTGGACATTTTAGACATTCGACAAACGCTTGTCAAAGATTGCATGACCAGCATGTACAGTTAAATTAGCCCTGCCATCAGCTGAAGCAAGAGGTAGTAACTCAGTGGAATTCTACTCTCTATATGCTGCAGCGGATGGAAGAACAGCAAAAGGCCATCCAGGGCTATACAATGGCCTATGACATAGGCCGTGGAGGGGGAATGCACCTTATTCAAGCTCAGTGGAGAATAATTTCCCTGTTGTGCAAGGTTCTCAAACCCTTTGAACTTGCCACACGTGAAGTTAGTTCAGACACTGCCAGCTTGAGTCAGGTCATTACCCTCATCAGACTTTTGCAAAAACAGCTGGAGAAACTGAAGGAGGTGAAACAGAGCGATTGTGCAAAGTATGTCAGACTGGTGGATCAAGCCCTTGATTCACTTCACCAGAATCCAAGAGTCGTCAATCTATTGAAATATGAAAAATATATTTTGGTGACCATTCTGGATCCTAGGTTTAAGTCCTACCTTGTGAGTTTTTTCCAACAGACCGAAATCTAAAACTGTGCAAAGAGATGTTGGTAAACAAATTGTCAACTGCAGCCACACGAGAAACTCCATCATCTCCTCCTTCAGTTTCAACAGCTGCCAGGAAAAGTCTAATTTTTTCTTACAGAATGCCTGCTGGTCATGCAGAAGGTTTACCAAAAAATGACATCTGGTCAGGCCTGAGAGAACTGCCTACTAGTGACATGTCTTCTATCATGACTATATGTGATACTGTCTCCATTCACAGAATGGTGGAGAACTATTAGAGATAATATCCTAATAGGCATGTCAGACAGTCCCTTTCAGTACTGGCAGGAAAAAGAGTAAATTTAGAGTCCCATACACAAACTGGCTTTGCATTACTTAAGTTACCCACCCTCCAGTGTGTACTCCGAAAGAGTTTTCAGTGCAGCTGGCAACCTTGTCAGTGATCAGTGTAGGAGCTTACTTCCTCAAAATGTGGAAAAGATGATGTTCATTAAAATGATTTACAAATTCCATGAGGAAGACCTCTACCAAAAATTACATGAAAAAATTACAGAGGCGCCTATGGTGGATTCCAGCGGGGATGAATTAATATTGTGTGAAGAAGAGGATGTGCACACTGATGGTGATGACGAAGACGAGGACGACGACAACTAGTATTGTAAAGCCAGTTTGTGTATGGGATAATTTTCATTATCATGTCCATATCACATTGGCAGCTTGTTTTATGGGGGTCCATACAATCCAATCATTTCAGCCACAATTGGCAGTCCTTGTCACTGAAATGATTGGTTTGTTAAACTGTCCTGTTTTGTTTACAACTTAAGGGTTGGTGGGAGGGCCAAAGGACTATTCCATCTTGCACCTCTCTCCATTCCATTATGTGCTGGTTGGAGCATTGCTGCCTGACATTTTAATTAAATTTTATGGTTGGTTTATTAACAAATGATTTGTTGTTAAATTAATTTATTATCAATTTTACAGCCAGGGGGTGCACCCAATGAATTGTTTTTAATTAATTTATTATCAATTTAACAGCCAGGGACTGCACCAATGAATTTCTTTTTATTAATTATTCAGCCAAGGGCTGCACCCAATGAATTGTTTTTTAATTAATTTATTATCAATTTTACAGCCAGGGGCTGCACCAACTATCAACTATCAATTCTTTAATCCTCAAGGGTATCCCAACCATCATCTTTGCACAGTCCCCAACTCTATTAATAATTATATCAATCAGTTTTGAGCCAACAAGCTGGATGCAACCATTCGGCCCTATAACTAGATGAAAAAAACAATATTGTGAGCTGTGAGGTGGTCAAATTTGACTGGAAATGAGTTGGAATAAATGTTATTGAGGTTATTAATACTGTAGGACCAAAAATGGCCCATTTTATGTGATTTTAGCTTTTTTTTATTTTTTAAAGAAAAAATCCAGAACCAAAACCAAAATATGAAAACAAAACATGGAGGTGAGGTTTTGGCAAAACTAATCCAGATCCAAAACCAGGGGAGATCCAGATCCAAAACCAAAACACAGGGGAAACAGAATAATAAGATGCACAAACAATAGTGTAATACAATACAAGTATATATAATAAGTCTATAAATTCTGACTTGAAGGCAGACATGTGCAGTGACAGCATGCCTGCTCCACCTCTCCAATCCTCTTCTAACAGTACCCACTTTGGTGGGACAGAGAGAAAGGACTACAGGAAATCCATTACGTATGATCCTTAGCCTATTCATAACAGCCTCCACCAGTATAAATCATGGTTATATCCTCTGATGAAACCACCTTAGATAGAGAGAAACACATATGAAAAATGAAAATGATCACATTTAGAAGAATGCATTCAGATGTATTTGAATGATTGCTTCATTCTAATATTGACACTAAAGACTAGTACAGGCACTTCTCTATCATGTGCAGTATTTACAGACTGTCATATTTTTTCATATGAATGGAGAAACTAATTACTCTTATTTGACCTAACTAAATTAATTACATTTATACAGTGCTAAATAAGAACAGAGTTTTTACAACTCACAGATTCAATTAGTTCTGCAATCAGAGATATGAATTGTGTGAATGGATTTGCAACATATTACCCCCTCTATATTTTAATAGATATAGAGATAAACTGGAGTGATTTTCTTTGAATGTTAATATTTCACACTAGTATATAATGATTGAGGTATTATGTGTTTGTGGAAAAACTTAAATGATTGATTTTGATTGATTTGAATAAAAAGTTACAGAATTTTTAAAAATGTAATGTTAATTGGTGCACATGAAATACAGCCCAGCTATTTGCTATATTCACAGTGTTCTAATTGTTCTTCTTTATTTAAAGAAATTTATATAAATATATTATTTACCACCAATATAATATTCCAGCACACAGTATTGCAGTTCTGATATATTTAGATCACGCAGTAAAGCATTATCTTTTAAAATTCTTAATTAGTGCTGCTCCCTTTTTCTCAGTTTTTCTCCTGAGGGTAAATCTGAAAAGTATAAAGAAACGGGTGCACAATAGTGAAAGTAATTAGCAGCTTTTATTCCTCTCACACCTGATTAAAAATCATGTAAAAGATAAACATCTTGATAAAGTGCACAATTTGCACGCATGTATACTTAGACACCAGCGCTATATTGCTTCCACAGTTTCCATGCTTCCAAGTCTCCCAATCTTTCAATAGTTCTGGCATCGGGGAACTGCATGTGTATCACAAGTTTAGCCATGGCTGGGCATGGCTAAACTGGAAGCAGGATAATACAGGTGTCTAAAGGTGGGTACACACTGCTCAGATATATCTGCAGATCTAGTGATCTTCAGATATATCTGTAGATGATGGTCATTCATATACACTGAACGACCATCATCTTCCAGGCAGCCGTGGGTCCTGCTGGCAGGAGGTCACGCCGCTACACCCTCCCCGCTGCTGCCACTGCATGTGTACGGTGCTGATCGCCCGTACATACTTGCCGATGGACAGATATATCTGTCCATCGGCTGGGCAGCACAGCTGATGCAATATGTCTGTGAACAACGTCATTCACAGGCATATCGCTGGTACACACTAAACAACGGGCACCTGATATATTGGCCAATCAATTGATCAGTCAGTATATCTGTCAGTGTGTACCCAGCTTTAGTATACATGTGTGCAAATCATACACTTTATCAAGATGTTTATCTTATACGTGATTCTTTATCTGGTGTAAGAGTAATATAAGCTGCTAAGTACTTTCACTATTGTGCGCCCTGTTTTCTTTATACTTTTCATAAATATATTATTGCCTGCATCAGTATGTAAAGAATGGAGATTTGCAGCACATTTCCTGCAGCTATAGATGATGTGTTCCTGCTGTTGGAATTTGAACTGTGAGTGTTGGATAAAATTTTACATTATAATTCTTCTTCTTCTTCTTCTTCTTCTTCTTCTTATTATTATTATTATTATTATTATTATTATTATTATTATTATTATCATCATCATAGAATAATTTATTTTTAGAAAATGTAATCTAAGTTTTTGACTCATCACAGCAACACCTTTGGCAGAAATAACCACTGAACACATTCATGGTATTCTTTTGACAATTGAAATCAAATATTGTTCTTCCCAACACTGGGCTGTAGATGGAAAAGTTTGTATCCTTGGAAAAGTATCGTGGATAAGTCATTTCGCCAGGCGGAAACTCTTTGCCGTATTCAATTGCAAAGTTTTTTCACATACGCGGAAAGTCAATGCAATGTAATAGGAAAAAAAGTTTCGCCTATGAATACCTGGTGGAAAAAAGTGCAAAATTGAGTTTTTGGAGTGCAAAGGTGCGGAAACCCTCTGCACCCTTTGTACAGCCACCCAAAGGATATCTGCGTAAAAGAAATGCAAACAAAAATGAGGAACATCCCAAAAAAACACTTTGAAAATGGGGGTGAAGAAGTACAATGTGGGGGTACAAACACAAAAAGTAGCGAAATTGACTTTTGGGGTATCTACAAGTATGAGGGAGGTGTTTTTTTATTGCAAGTGTTTGCTGAATATGCATTTTTTGCAATACTTTTGCGATTTTTAACTATACTTGCACCCATTTTCAAGTACCCCAAATTTGACAGAACTACTTATTTTCACCAAAAAAAACTGCTTAATGCTATTCTTCACCACTTGTGCAAAGCCACAATTTTGGAGCAATTGATAGCACTTAAGTACCCAAAATAGCTTCAGTAGGGCTAATTGGGGATATCTACTTTGAACCTCAATTCTGGTGCATCTTTTGGGGGGTGGCAGGCTGATTTCCCCAATTCTGCCAACACATGTTTAGCCGGGACGCGTTTTTGCATCCTTTGGAACTGAATACGGTGAATAGCAGGTGCGTGCACGATAAGTTTCCGCTGCTTAAACACGTGAAGTAGGCAAAAAGTGCGGCATGCAAAAAAGTAAACTGATTGAATACGGCCCACTGTTGCAAAAGTTCTCACAACTGTATTGCACTTGTCAGTTGCTTTTACCTTCTGTCCAGTTCATCCTAAACCAGCTTGATGAGTTTAAGTCTAGAGACTGTGCTGGCAATACAATGATTTGAAGCCTACTGTCTTGTTCTTTTCCTCAAAGGTAGTTCTGACTTAACTGGAAAAAATTCTGGTGCTTGAGAAGTACTAGCCAAGTCTAAATACCTTGGTCTAAGTCTCCTGCTGCCATCAACACAGTGGCATGCTAATCCTCTGTAAATGGGAAACTGGGGAAAAAATTATTGTAGCGCTGGAGAACAGAGAATAAAAGACAGACAATAAATGAGTATGACAAAAAATTGTAATAAATATAAAAAGCCCCTGCAAGTCTCAAATATTATCACAACAACTTAATGTAAAACAGTCAAAACAAACAGTTATAACCAGCAGTAGTACATAATCATAGCTGAATGCTACCAGGTGAATCAGACAGTCTCTGTGGACAGATTGAAGATACAATGTAATAGAAAGATTGTATGCACTTGAAAAAACATTGTGTCAGTTAATGAATAATGTTAATAATGTTCCAAGCAAGATGAAATTCAGAGCAAAATGAGTCTCAAATGCACAATAGTTCCCTGCCCAGAGATATAAATGATATATTTAGATGACACTCAGATGTAGGGAGCCAGTTAGTTAGAAGGACATGGGGCCTGATTCAGAGCCGCTCGTAAGCGGCCGCTCGTTCATTCCGAGCGATGTTAGCCCAACTGCGCATGCGTACGGATCGTTATACGCATGCGCTAACCAGTCAGTGCGGCCCAAATTCATGTGCTCGCAAAATAGCGAATGCCTGCTATTTTGAGTGACAGAAAGAGGCGTATGTGGGTGGTAACAGGGGAAGGTGCTTGAAAATGGGGAGTGGAAATCAGAACGCAGGCGTGTTTAAAGGTCAAAACGGGCGTTTTATGGGTGTGCATATTTAAAACAGCAGCGTCATTGACCACGTCACTGGGTTATTTTATAGTCAGAACTGCTCGCAAAATTGTGGTAGCAAACACCAACCCCAAGAATAGCGAGCAGTTCATACCCTGGTCGATGTACTCGATTAATCTAATAAATAGCGGACATGACGTAGGATGCGAGCGGCCAGGGGGCGTATTTTTCCAAAAAACGAACGCAAGTTTTGTTCGCTCGTTCAGACAAAGAGGCGTGAACAGACCGCAAACAGCGAACGGTTCATTTGAATAGCCACCCTTGTTTTAGAACAAACGACCGCAAATAGCGAGTGGCTCTGAATGAGGGCCTTGGTGAGCCTCATTCCTAAACTCCTGTGAATGGAGACTAGCTCAAAGGCAGTGCTGTTCAGCTGCAAGCAGAATAGATATGTTGGCAGGAATGCTGTCAGACACAGGGCCTAATTCAGACCCGCTCGCGAGCGCTGAGCGCTCGCAAGCGGGTTGATGCTGGCCAGGTGCGCATGCGCACGATGGAGGCGGCTCCGTCGTGCGCATGCGCGAGACCCGAATAACGATGGCCAAGCCGTCGTTATGGGTCTCGCACCAAAGGGGGCGTTCTGTCGATGGTGAGTGACAGCATGCCCCCTTTAGTGGGCATGCCGGGGGCGTGGCTGCCCAGACGGAGGCATTCTCATGGGAACGCCTATCATCTAGGGCCGGCCCCACTGACATCACAAGTAATGTCAGTGGGAGTGCTTTTGGCTCTGATAGATATATAGCGCTCAGAAGGGGTCCGAATTTAAAACAGCTTCTCATGAAACCAACAAAAAATTTCCACAAGAAAACTGAAGGAACATGGTTACAAAGTAGGAAATTAGGATGTTTCCGCTGCTTGGGCTGCACAACCTGCAGCGGTATGATCCCAGGCAAGGAATTTGCTCACCCGCATACAGGGGTTAACATCGGGATCAAGCATTGGTTGACATGCACATCCACCTTTGTTATTTACATATTAATGTGCCCTTGTGGCCTTTATTATGTGGGAAAGACGGTGAGAACATTTCGAGAATGCATGGCAAACCATCGAATGTCCATTAAACAAGCCATTAGAGATGGCAAAAGTGACAAACCTGTGGCTCGCCACTTTATGCAGATGGGACACCAGACATCGATGTTGAAATGCATGATAATAGATCATGCTCCACTGCTAATGATGGGTGGTGACCGAGAAAAAAATCTGTTGCAAAAAGAAGCACGTTGGATTTTTAATTTAAACACTATCGCCCTGAAGGGGTTGAATTAAAGTATAAATTATCGATGCTTCTTGTAAGGATTTATATCTTTTAATTTTGTGGTTACCCAATAATTATTGTGGAAATATGGATGTGGTAACTTATTACTAGTTGCAATTTTTTTAGGTAGGATGGGTAATTTTGATTCCCACTCTAAGAGTAAAATATATAAAACTAAATATTTATGTGATAATAAGGTTAGTGATAGTGGGTTTGCTCTAGTGTGTTTTTGTGTGTCTTTTATATTGTTTGTCATTATAAGATTTAATAGTGTTTCATGTATCTAAGACAATTGTTGTATGGTCATGTAACCAGGATTTCATTATAGATATAGCAACCCACCAGTCATTAAGGAAATGGTCCTTTAGAGAGGCATAAAATATAACTGCCCAATAGAGCTTTATTTAAGTAATGGATAAACATGGCACTTGATAGAACAGAATATTGGGTTGCCATGACGAAAGAGGATGCTGTTTTAGCCTTCTAAATCCCGGAAGTAAACAATAGCCACATGACCACGCGTAGCTGAAGACGGCACATGATGAAAGGCACAGGTGCATTGAATATTGAATTACAGGTAAGGGTTATAGGTCCAGTTCTTGAGGGGAGGGGTGTCATACCTATATGCCATGCTGTAACTGTTGGTGTTATGCTGTCTGATTGCTGGAAGCCTTGAACGGCCCTTTCTGGACCGAAGTCGACAGGCGCAATAAGTATTGATGCAATAAGTATTTTGCTGTTAGGATATTTTGAACATTTTTCATGTTTATACGAACTGCCTACATTTGTTGTTGAAGGCTGGATAAAGTGTACAGCGTTGGTGTATTTTTGTACTGGGTGGTGAAGATTAAAAGAACTATGCAATAGAAAAACAGAAATTAAGGAATAGTGCCTTCATTTGTTTGTGGCATGTGAATAGGAGTACCATTAATGGGTACTTCAATTGAAAGAGCATGGAGATGAACAATACAAGTGTGTGCATAAGCTCCAGTCTCTATATATATATATATAATGTGAGAAGAATCACATAGAATGGAGTACAATCCAACAGAAGTTTATTTTCTCACCAGAGACATATATATACAGGTCAGTGCAGTGTTCATAGGCGAGATGTTACAGCAGGTACAAAGAATCTTCCATCCAGCAACATAGTTCTTTTAGTGGACCCTCAGGTCCAGGATCCCTAACACTAGTCAACGCTGGGCCTATAACCTGGGTGATCATTGTGGATTTGCACTAAAGCTGGGCATCCACTATACAATTTTCTGTCAGATATCTGTCCAATCTGGCTGGTTGGAATGAAAACCTGGTAATGTATGGGAGCAAATGACAATCGTCCATTTGCTTACAAACACTGGAAAATAGCCAAAAATGGTTGTTCAGACAAATTGGCTAAAACACACAAATTTAACCAATTTGAACTATTTTTTTTGTCCTTTTTCAGTGTTTAAAACCATATGATCGATTTTCATTTGCTCCCATACATTACCAGGTTTTCATTCCAACCAGCCAGATTGGACAGATATCTGACAGAAAATTGTATAGTGGATGCCCAGCTTAACACAACTTTAAAGATAGATAACAGATGCTGCTAATTAGCCTTGATTGTGGCTTACAACTGACCCAAGGAAAACCTGGACTGGATCTCATTACCATGCTGTTTATTGCTCCATCTCTGCACCAACCTGCTGCTCCACATTAACCTCATGTGAAAGCATGCTGTCCCTGTCACACTCCTTCCCCCTTAGCGTCAACCACCCTGGTGAAACTAAAACTTTTTCAGGCGAGCTCTTTGCCTCAACCACCACTATTTGCATCTTAAGTTCGGGTACACAATCCTCTAACACTTTCCAGAGCTCGCCTTGCACCCCCTCTTCCTCCCCGGGCTTAACCATATGGTTGCTCGGAGGTTTGGGACCCACAAACCTTCTGGAAAGGGCATCAGCATTGAAGTGCTGTTTCCTTGGTCGATGCTGTACCTCAAATTTGAATGTCTGTAAAGCCAAAAACCAGCGGGTCACCCGGGCATTTACCTCTTTGTTTGTGTGCATCCACTGTAAGGGAGCACGATCTGTAACTAGCTAGAATTCTCGCCCCAGCAGTTAATATTTTAGCGACTCTACTGCCCACTTAATCACCAAGCACTCCTGTTCCAAAGTTGAGAACTTGCGTTCTCTGGGCAGCAATTTCCAGCTAAGATAAAGTATAGGTTTCTCCTCCCCATCTACCTCCTGGGAAAGGACTGCTCCTAACCATGTCCCAGAGGCATCAGTCTGCAACGCAATCTGCTTCTTAAAGTCAGGAGCTTGCAAAACAGGCTCTACATGCAAGACTCGTCTTAAATCCTGCCAAGCAGTCCCTGCTGGCCTAGACCATATTATCTGGTCTGGGTATTGTTTTAAGGCACTCAGTCAGTGGAGCCAGCTTTTTGGCAAAAGCACATATGAATCTGTGGTAATAACCCACCAGACCAAGGAATGTTCTGAGTTGTGATTTACATTTAGATTTAGGCCTCGTGAGGACTGCTTCCACTTTACTGGGCTGAGGTTTAACCTGCCCTCTGGCTATGATATATCCCAAGTATTTTGCCTCCACCATTTCAATGGCACATTTCTCAGGGTTAGCGGGAAACCTATGTGCCCTTAAAGACTGTAACTCTGCTTCTACTCTTGAAAGGTGTGACTCCCAGTCAGAGCTAAAGATGACAATATTGTCTAAATATCAACTGCATACTACCTGTGGGGCCGAAGCAACTTATTCATAGCCCTTTGGATAGTTTCTGGGGTTCCATGCAAACCAAAAGGCAGCATTTTGTACTGGAACAAGCCCTCTGGGGCAGAGAAGACTGTTTTTGCTTTAGCAGCTTCAGTCAAAGGAATCTGCCAATACCCTACTGTCAAATCAAGAAGTGGTGAGATACTGGCTTTTTGCTATATTCTCCACCAGCTTGACGACCTGGGGCATAGGGTAGGAATCAAACTGAGAAACTTTATTTAACTTGCAAAAGTCATTACAGAATCTTAAAGCCTTCAAAGGCTTAGACACTAAGACAATGGGGTTATTCCATACACTGTTTGACTCCTCTATGACCCCTAAGTGCAGCATCTCCTCCACCTCTCTTTTTACCGCTGCCCGTTTTGCCTTAGGTATGCAATAGAGTCTCTGCTTTATTATCACCCCAGGAGGAGTAACAATATCATGCGGTATGATTTGGGTCTTTCTCGGAATAGCAGAGAATACATCTTGGTTTTGTGTTACTAAGCTCACCACTTCCTGTTTTTGGCTAACACTAAAGAGGGCTGACTGTCACTTTTTTTCCAAGGTTTTAATAGATTTACATGGCAAATTTTAGGGATGTGTGCCGGACCATTTTTGCCGGATTTGGATTTGGTTCTAATTCGTCATCCAGCTTTGGATTTGGATTTGCCAAACTGGGATGACTGGCTTTGGATTTGAATTGGATTTTTTACAAAAATGGACAAAAAAAGCTAAACTTACATAATGTGGGCTTTTTTTTCTTCCTAGAGTATTATAAACCTCAATAGCATTCATTTCCAGTCATTTACAGTCAATTTAGACCACCTCACAATTTATAATATTGTTTTCACCATTATTGGCCAAAGGTAGCAGTGAGCTGACTGGTTACTAAGCGACAAAGCAGCGGCACAGCAGCACAGACACCACAGTTTAAAGCACATCTATGAAACATTGCCACACAGCAGTGGCAGAAATGAAAGTTAGTGCAAGATGGAATGGTCCTTGGGCCCTCCCACCCAATGGGGTATAGCCAGCAGAGTCACAGTACTTGTTTACACAGTGGGCTACGGCCCAAGGAGTCACAGTGCACAATATTTTTCACATTACACAGCACATAGTGCCCCTGATTCACATTACACCATAAAGTAGTGTCTCTTATTTATGTTACGACACACAGCAGTACCCCTTTTACACAATGTCCACATTAGTGACCTTTATACACAAGCCCATAGTAATAATGCCCTTTATACAATGCCCACAGTAGTAGTGCCCCTTATACAATGCCCACAGCAATAGTGTCCCTTACACAATGCCCTCAGTAGTAGTGCCCCTATGCAGTGCCCAAAGATGTATGCCCCATTAGTAGTGCCCCTAGTAGTGTGCCCCCAGTAGTATGCCCCCAGTAGTAGGGTCCCTAGTAGTAATGCCCCTAGTATGCCCCATGTAGAATGCCCCCATTACAAGTACCCCTAGTAGTATGCCCCCATTAGAAGTGCCCCCAGTAGATGTTCCCCTATTAGTTGTGCCCCTAGTAGTATGCCCCCATTAGTAGTGCCCCCAGTAGTATGTCTCCACTAGTAGTGCCCACAGTAGTATGCCCCCACTAGTAATGCGCCCAGTAGTAGTGCCCCTAGTATGCCCCCAGTAGTATGCCCCCATTACAAGTGCCCCTAGTAGTATGCAGTGGCGTCACAAGAGGGGTGCGGGTCACATCCGGGTGTCACCCGGCGAGGGGTGACACCAAGGTGCAGACTCCCCCCTCAGTTACAGGAGCCAGGTGCTGAACTGTAGTATTAAGTGCAGCACTCGGCTCCTGACATTTGTGAGGGAGCCGGCACTGCACCCACAAGGCAGTCCACACCTCCCCTCCTGCACAGTGCACACCAGACTTAAGTTCCCCCGTGGCCCCACCAGTAAGAAGAACGGGACAATGGGGTTTGGGCCGTTAGACCACACCCCTGTCCCATGAGGCCACACCCCTGTTTCAGCATCCAGCATCCCTCCCCGCCCCAGGTGACACCGCGGGGAGGAACGCCACTGGTAGTATGCCCCTATATCAAGTGCCCCTAGTAGTTGTGCCCCTAGTAGTGTGCCCCCATTAGTAGTGCCCCCAGTAGCACTGCCTTACACAGAAAGACAAAAAGAAAACTTACCTGTGAACGCAGCCGCCCACTCCTCTCTGCACTATGGGAGAGACGTCATGACGTCTCTCATCACCCGCAGTGGGGTGAGCCGGAAGGCGGAGATCACGAGTGAGCTCCAGCCGGCTCCCTCCGGGGATGCAGCAGCCAATGAGAGTCTGTCTGACTCTCATTGGCTGCTATAACAAACACAGCTGCCGCTGGCTGCTGTGTGTTTGTTTCTGTGTAGAACAGACCGTTATCACTGCGTTCTGCCCTACACTAGTGGGGCCCTGACTTCGGATTCTCTCATGAGAATCCGACATCAGAAGGCCGCCGTTTGGCCTCAAAGTGGGATCCGAGACAGGCAGGTAAGACCCGAACAGCGTTCGGGTGGATTCAGATCCCGATGTTCGTAGCGGTTTGGATTCCACAGAATCCAAACCGCTCATCTCTAGTAAATTTGTGCCTCCTTTCTTCTACCCTCCTGCTGTACCCTCTAGTTTACAGGTCCCACCACCTCTATGATCTCATAAGGGCCTTGCCATTGAGCATACAACTTGCTTTCAGTAGAAGGCACAAGCACGAGTACCTTGTCTCCCAACTTGAAAGACCAGTCAACTGTGGTAATGTTGTAATTGCATTTTTCATGCTGTTAAGCTCTGTCCATATGTTCGTTCAGTAGTGGTGCAATCTGACTTAAACGGCCATGCAATTGGGACACAAATTGAACAATATTAGGATGACTGTTGCTCCCACCCTACCTTTAACACATCTAAAATCCCTCTAGGTTGCCTCCCATAGCGGAGTTCGAAAGGACTGAACCCCGTGGAGGATTGGGGCACCTCTTAAACTGCAAACATCAAATAAAGCAGGAGTAAATTCCAATCTCGCTTTACTTGTGACACTGCCCTTTTTACCATCTGTTTAAAGGTCTGGTTAAAGCGTTCTACTAGGCCATCTGTTTGTGGGTGATAAACTAAGGTGGTAACCCTATCTACCCTTACCAGTTGGCAAAAATCTTTCATTAATTTAGATACAAAAGGGGTACGTTGATATGTCAGGACATCTTTTGGTATTCCCAGAGGGGTAAATAGCACCAATAACTCCCTGGCAATAGTGCTAGATTTCATATTACGCAGCAGTATGGCCTCTAGGTACCTTGTGGCATAATCTACTACCACCAATATGTATTGATGCCAACGAGCAGATTTTTCCACCGGCCCTATTAGATCCATACCAATTCTCTCAAAAGGTACAGAAATGACAGGGAGTGAAACCAAGGGGGCCAGAAACCCTGGTTGGGGTGCTGTCTTCTGATACACTGGACATTGCTGGCAATATTTTTTTACTGCTGCATGAATGCCTGGCCAAAAGAATCTTAACTGAATACGCTAGAGAGTTTTCTCCTCCCCTAAATGGCCACCCCACAGGTGTGTTTGAGCCGCCCTCAACACCAACTGCTCGTGTTTCTGGGGAACCAACAATTGGTCTACTTTCTGAAAATATGTTACATTATATAACAAATCATTTTTCAATGCAAAGTAAGGTATACCTTCTGTTAATAAAGCCGAGATTACTTTACCATTTACTTCTACAACATTTTCAAATGCGTTTATCAAGTTCCCATCATTCTGTTGGACTTGACCAAAGTCCTGTAAAGACAAGTCCTTGCTGATGGGAATCCACTGTGCCTCAGTATCACTCTCCTCCTGCTGCTCACTGGTCAAGGAGGGTGTTACAGCCACCAAACTCTAGGATTCTGCCAAGCTTGGCTCTTGGGACACCTCTGATGTGGCCCATCTGCTGTCATCATGCCAAGTAACCACCTCTTGTAGTAATGGAATGTCCCGACCTAGGATCAATGGGGAAGGTAGTCTGGCGGCTACTGCGGATACCATATTCAGAGATCACCCTTTTATTACTATTGGGTGGTGCACTCAGGGGCATTCTTCTACATCCCCATGTACACATATAATCTTTACTGGGGGTAGCACCTGATCAGGCCCAGGTGGAACCAGGTTGGCAGATGATGGTTAATTCGCTGCCAGCATCCACTAAGATCCAGACCTCCCGGCCTTCCACTAGCACCATCAAATGAAACAAGGTGCTTTCTCCTGAAGAAGTGCTTCCATCAGCAATGCTGAGCACTGGTGGAGTTGTTTTTCCAGTACTTCAGTTCATCGGCTCGCTCTGCTTTGTGCAGTCCTGGTGCACATGACCGGCCTTGCCGCAGTCAAAACACACAGCTGGAGGTGGGTTGTTTGCTTTAAGAACTGAGACCTGGGTTTTGGGGTTAGGTACTGGCTGTAACCCGTGTTTGGCCTTACTAAATTTCCCAAGAGTCAGGTAATATTCAATCACCACAGCTAACTCATCAAATGTTTGCGGATCAGCCTGTAGGGCCCACTGTTGTACCACGTGGTCTAATACTCATACAGCATGGTCCAAAGCCACCATCTCTACTATATGCTGAGCTGAGTTTTTCTCTGGCTGCATCCATGCCTTACTCAGCTGGGCTAATATGGCCAGCTGGACTATTGGTGGTTGAGATGAAATCCGCTGCCATTCCTGAAACTCCTGAGCTATGCTGCGGCCTGTCACTCCAACATTGCTGAGTATAGCCTTTTTCAGGCGAGGATAAGAGTTTGCCTCTGCCAGAGTCAAATCAACATATGCTCTCAGAGGTTCCCCTGTGAGACAGGAAGCAAGTCTGGCAACCCACTCCTCCTCGGCCCATTTTAAACATGCAGCTGTACACTCAAAAGTGCACAGAAAAGCTTCAATGTCATCAGATGGGGTACGCTTCTGTAACACCTCTCACTCACGCCCACCTTTCCTCATTTTAGTTAATTCTGCATATAATAACTGAATGGGAGTTGACCCTGAATCAAAGTTTACTGTCCTTGCACCTGTGCTTGCTGCCTTGATGCTAGTTCAGCAAAACTTTTCAAAAGCTTCTCCATATTACACTGCTTTTCTACTTTGTGGATAAATATAGCAGGCTAACTAACTCTCTATTGCAAACCAGATTCCCAGCAATATATATCAGCTGGCTTCCTTTAAAACTGCACAACATTCCCTGGGATCCCAGCCCCGTACACAGAAATTAAACAGTTTTATATTGTGCACAATTTGCATATACACATGGACAGATTATCAGCTGCTAGTAATGCGACTCAGCATCACCAATCTGCAGCTCAGCAGGTATTGTCCTACAATACATCTCACTACCACTGTGGGTGGATCCCGTCACTGTATCTGGGCTCTTGCTGCGTAGTAGTATCCAGCGAGGTCCTTGTTTGGCTACCAAATGTGACAAGAATCACATAGACCAGAGTAAAATCCAGAAGAAGTTTATATTCTCACCACAAGCAGATATACAGTTCAGTGTTCACAGGCAAGATGTTACAGCAGGTACAAAGAATCTTCCATACAACAACACAGTTCTCTTACTTCACCCTCAGGTCCAGGATCCCTAACACTAGTCACCCCCAGGCCTATAACCAGGGTGACTAATTCACCATCAGGATCATTGTGGATTTGCACTGACACAACTTTAAAGACAAATAACAGACGCTGCTAATTAACCTTGCTTGTGGCTTACAACTGACCCAGAAAAACATGGACTGGATCTCATTACCATGCTGTTTATTGCTCCATCTCTGCACAAACCTGCTGCTCCACATTAACCTCATTTGAAAGCATGCTATCCCTGTCACAATATATACTTGTATATAGCTGGCACTCCACTACAACAAAAACAACTTGCCTAGGTGCCCTCAGATGGTTGAATGAACTAAGGAGAATATCAAAGATAATTAGCAGCACTATTGGGACCTTGTAAAAAAAGACTCCAGACTCAAAAAGGTCTAAGTTTGATGTTTCAGTCTCACTAACTTTTGATAATAATAGGTGAGACTGAACAGTCGAATTTAGACCTTTCTGAGACTGGAGTCTTTTTTTACAAGGTCCCATGAGTGCCGCAGTTTATCTTTGATATACTGTATATATATATATATATATATATACATAATAACCAAGAAATGGCAGCACTCTGTGACTTGTAGAAATACAGGTAATTTATTCAGACGTTTCGAGTTATAAACTTGTCATCAGGGATACAAAGATTAAATGACACAATACATACATACAAATACACCCGGTAATACAATCAACTCAGCAAAATGTATATCACCTGGACATCGCACCGCCTGACCCATCGCGGTCCCTCACAACAGATCCCTGGCGTCGTGTCTCCAGTGAGGTCACAGCATTGCGTGGTCCAGTAGAGGTCATGTGCTCCTCCTAGTTGTCTAGGAAACCAAAACAAGCTCTGTAAAGCATGTACAAATAGTGAATAAAATATCAAAAATCACTGTGTATCTGCAGTGCAACTATCGATAGCTAAGATGTACTATATATTAAAGATATAATAATCAAGGCTAAACTATACAGCTTAAACATACTTTTAATGACAATCATATATAAATCAATACTAGTAGTTAAAAAATGTTACAAGAAGCACTGTAAACCTAATGTCTCATTAAGGCCTTTTGGAGCAATGGTCTCTAATCTAAAAATTCAGTGGCTTTCAGCTTGTAAGAGCTTCATTGCTCTATTCCCTCCCCTAATATTTGGCAGGATATGATCTATAATCCTAGATCGTATATCTGCTACATGTTTGGCTAGTAGGCAATGTCTGACCACTGGTTTTTTGCTAGCTCCATTATTCAAAGCAGCCCTAATGGCTGATCTATGGAGCGCCATATGCTCTTTGAACTGGCGTTCTGTCTTGCCCATGAGTTAAGGCCACATGGGCAAGACAGAAGGTAGATAACATGAGTGGTGGTACATGTAACAGGGAATTTTATCCTGAATTTTTGACCAGTGTACGGTTGATGAAATTGGTTTCCTGGCACCACTGACCTGCAAATAATGCAGCCCAGGCACTTGTGGTATCCATTCCTCTGAGTGTGAAAATAGCTAGGTTTTTGCCTTAAATTTGCTACATCCAATTTCAACAGGCGATCTTTAAGATTGCACCCACAGGTGTAGCAAGGGGGAAATCTAGAAATCAACAAACCCGGTAATTCATCATCAGAAGTTACCACTGGCCATAAAGATTATACGTTTATACTCAACAGGACCCTAAGGCTGAAGAATCACTTCAGTAGACAAGAATCTACTAGGACTAAGAATTTTAACTTAGAAGATCTACCAAAAGCCGTATTGGATATCAAACCATGTTCAAAGTTTGACCCCATTACAGTGAATCCCTCTCTAAAAAGCTTCTCTAGATTACTTGAACAACAAGTGGGACAGATCTCCACCGAAAAGCAGTCTCAAATATTTTAACAAGGGAAGACTCATTGCTCTACAATCATTGGAAAAGAGGTCTGACATTGTAATATATCCGCCAAGTGGATAAATAGGGAGTGGTGGTAATCCAGGACTTGGTTCAGTATGATAGAGAATGTGTTAGACAACTATCTAATCATGATACTTATGAATTATTGAGTAGAGACCCGACGAGTACTTCCAAAAAGGAGCTGATATAGTTTTGAGTGAGGCAGTTAGAGATGGCCAGATTACAACAGAGGTCAAAGAGATACTCACTGTCCAATATCCGGTGGCCCCTATCTTTTACACAGTTCAGAAGGTGCATAAGACCTTAGTTCATCCCCCTTGTTGACTGATTATATTGGCCAGGGGTCATTATACCAACCTGTATCTATTTTCTTAGACAGCTACTTAAATATATATGTCCAGAACACCCGTCATATCTTAAAGACACATCAGAGTTATTATTGAAACTTAGAGAGCTGGACACCATCCCACACAATATTCTGCTTTGCAATGCAGATGTCACAAGTCTATACACGTGCACCCCACATACTGAAGGGATGAGAGCAGTAGAGGATCTTATTAAGGATAATCCTGCTTACAAAGGACCTCCTATACAACTGTTTTTGAAATTGCTGTAACTTGTGTTAATGCATCATTATTTTGTCTATGACTATAGGTTTTATTTAAAAAAGTCAGGCTGTGCGATGGGGTCCAATGTGACCCCATTGTACATGAACTCGTACATGGGTATGGTTGAAACACAATTGTTCTATAGTACCCCAGAAATATTGAACAAGCTGTTGTTATATAGTCACTTTATTGACGACTTATTAATTTTCTGGGTGGGCAGTGGTGACGAGCTTCTGAAGTTGCTAGTAGAACACAACATGACTGGCAATGCAGTACAATTTACCCATGTGATTAGCAGTAAGTTAGTAAATTTCCTTGATGTGGTCATCAGTAATGGTGATGGCCACTATGTCATGGCCTTCCATACTCTCAGCTATTATGTGTTAGAAGAATAGAGAGTGATCCTACACAGCTGGAGGAACAAATGAATTTGATGAAAATTAAGTTTTGTGCACGGGGTTATGATAAGAGAGAACTAGTCAAAACTTGGTACAAAATAATAGCTTTGCCGAGAGAGGAGACCTTTACTAAGAAAGCGAAGGATAATACTGCCAATAGGATTCTGTGGGTTAACTAATTTACTGTCAATAGTGGTGAAACCACCAAACTAGCTAAATCATTATGGCCAGTGGTAAATTCTGACAATAAATTACCGAGTTTGTTGCATTCTAGATTTCTTCCTTGCTACACCCATGGGCGCAATCTTAAAGATCGCCTAATGAAATTGGATGTAGCAAATTTAAGTTAAAAAAACCTAGCCATTTTCTCACTCAGAGGAATGGATACCACAAGTTCCTGGGCTGCATTATTTGCAGGTCAGTGGTGCCAGGAGACCAATTTCATCATCTGTTCACTGGACAAAAATACAGGAGAAAATTCCCGGTTTCTTGTACCATTACTCATGTTATCTACATTCTGTCTTGCCCATGTGGCCAGGTGAGGCACAATTCGCTCAGTTGATTGTGTTACCGGGTGTATTTATATGTATGTATTGTGTCATTTAATCTTTGTATTCCTGATGACGAGTTGATAACTTGAAACGTCAGAATAAATTACCTGTATTTCTACAAGTCGCAGAGTGCCATTTCTTGGTTATTATATCAGGAAAGATTCTGGCCAAGGAGGGCACCAGCCCAAGTATAATTAGAGTATATTGAGTGAGTGCCGGGACTATTGTGCAGTTTAGATATAAATGTCCAGACTGATTCATTAATGCACAGCCCACACCCCTGGACCCTGAACTATGAATAGCGTTGACTATGGCCCTCATTCAGACCCACTCGCGAGCGGCTGTCCGCTCGCAAGTGGGTCGATGGTCCGCACTGCGCATGCGCACGATGGAGTGAGCTCCATTGTGCGCATGCGCGAGACCTGACGAGCAAAGGACTTTCCTTCACTCGGAGTGTCTCATCAAAGGGGGCGTGCTGTCGATTTTGACTGACAGCACGCCCCCTTTGGTGGGCGTGTTGGGGGTGTGCCAGCCAGACGGAGGCATTCCCAAGGGAACGCCTACCGTCTGAAGCCGGCCCCACTGACATCACTAGTGATGTCAGTGGCAGTGATTTTGGCTCTGATAGAGCCAAAATCACTTCTGGCCTTGCGGTTGAAAAACTCAACCGCAGGCTTTTGCTCGCAGTTTCGATGGTCGCGATGGTCAAGACCATCATCCTGCATGCTCGTATATGCTGTGGGTGGTGACCCACAGCTATACTAGCGTCCAGGAGGATGCTCCATATTAATGGAGGTGGGCCCTGATTCAGAGCGAGCGCTCTGGTCAGAGCGACCGGCTCTGAATCAGGGCCTATATTCCTTCCATAATGTATGTGCCCACTAAGAAGGTATTTTTCAAAGTTAGACTACTAAGGGGGTGAAAAGAGCTAAAATGTGCAATGTCCTGTCTGACTGTCTCATTGTGACTGCAGCACATTTCATATTCAAACACCAACTGTCATCCCAAGTCCTGCCAAATATTTCTGGCAGTTGTTGTGGCTCCCCTATTTTAATAGTGAGGGAGGGAAATGTGTTACTACAGTGGTGAGAACAGAAAATGTGTTACTACACAGGTGAGGGATTGGAATGCCAAATGTGTTACTGCCAGGTGAAGGAAGTGAATGTGTTAATTCAGGGGTGAGCGGAAGTAATGTGTAACTACAGAGGTGAGGAAGGGGAATGTGTTACTTGAGAGGTAAAGGATAGGAATAAGTTACTACAGGTATGAGTGAGGGTAATGTGTTTCTACAGGTGTGAGTGAGGGTAATGTATTAATACAGGTGTGAGAGAGGGATTGTATTTCTACACAGGTGAGGGAGGGGAATGTTGAATGTATTACAACACGGGCGAGGGAGGGAAAGGTGTTACTACAGAGGTGAGGGAGTGGAATGTGTTAGTACACAGGTGAGGGTAGGTAATGCCTTACTATAGCAGTGATGCATTACTATAGAGTTGAATGATTAATGTGTTATTGGAGTGGTGAGATAGAAATGGACACAGTAAATATCTAAGGCCTACCTGGGTGAAACCAGGTACATCAGCTAGTATAGATACAGTATACTGTATGTATATATATATACATTTACATGTGTATATATATATATATATATATATATGTGTGTGTGTACATATGTATATACTATGATATGTATATACTGTATTATATACAGTATATACATATATATATATATATATATATATACACGTGTGTATAATATATACTGTATATATATATATATATATATATATTTGTGCAGGTCCCGCACTCACATCTATATTGGCCACAACATCGGGGTGCATTCCAGCCAGTTCAGTCCCATCCAGAGACAATAGGCAAAATATAGGTATCCAAAAGGACACACTCACCAAGGAGACATTCCAGGTAATTTTATTCCATCATCAGAGCAATATAATGGTAGTAGGTTATAGCAGCAGCATATGGATAGCAGAGTGCGTGAGTGTGTCCTTTTGGATACCTATATATATATATATATATATATATATATATATATATATAGCTATTTGTGTAGATATCATAGTATCATAGCTTTAGGCACAGGTTGCATAGAGAAACAATGAAGCAATGGGTTAAATCATTACTCTGATATTCTAATACCTTAATAAGTGTAGTGTAGAAAAACAACAGAATCTTACATCACCCTGCCAACTTGATCACCTCTGCATTTAAGTTTATTGTGTGTACTCAAACGGACACTTTATCCTTGCCAGTCATAAACCTTTAGTGTATTTGAGAATTGAGGATAGCCTTACACAACAAATACCTCATCAGCTCACTAAATATTGATTCAGAGCAGTGAGTCAACAGTACTAATTTTGGAACTGATGCAGCTAGGCTAAACAACATGAACATTAACTTTTAACAGAATAATTACTGTAAAATAGATATAATATTTTTGATGCCTGTGCATGATAATTACCTATATAACTAATCTTTTAAATTGTAGCATCTGCATGTGAATTTTTTATTTTATTTATTTACTTAAGTTTTGGGCTCAACCACTGGACTTTGTAAAAAATGTATCATTCATTTCCATTGTTTTAGTGTCCATTTCCAGTTTGCTTGTGATTAGAATGTGATATGTGATATGGTAAAAATCAGCATACTGTGTAAGCAAAGAGTTGTATATGCATGATTTAATTGAACATTGTTTTTTTTGCTTGTTAATAGAATTTATACCATATAGACTGTTTGTGTTTTGTACTGGTTCGTTGATTCCAATTGTCAGTTTATTCAATTACAGTTATAGAGATATGGTAGACAGCACGACATGAGTATAAATGATGCTTTATTATGATTTATTAATGGAAAAATGCATAGGGAAGCACAATTTATATTTAAGACATAAAGATGAGATGTAAAAAATACTTTATTATGTGCATCTGCTCTTAATGTTGTTACAGTATATCTATGATCTTTTCTAAAAGCAATTTTTTTACCTAAGTACTTTGGAACTGTATGACTGGGAGTAGGACCCACACCTAGCTTTCCCCTTGTCTGGGGTGAGTGCGTATTGTGCAGCAGCCTAATCTGTAGTACAAGTGTCCAGCCTATTTCTGTAATTGTCATTTCAAAATAAAATTGACTGCAATGCATTAAACTGGAGGAGGGACATTTTTACCCCTTTTACATCTTTCATTCCCGAAACCAGCCATTCACACTGGAGCCGGGTCTTCTGTGACACTGGTATTCCTGCATTAACTCGGACACTTGGAGATGATATCATCTTCAAGCACTACTGAAGCCAGCCAATTCACTGTTTTGAGGTATGACATAGGTTGTGCCGTTTACACCGCACCGTTACCGGGGTCCTTACCAGATTGGACCCTGGACACGACCATAGTTGCATTCTTGGGTCACTCGACCTGGTTTAGGTTAGGCAAAGCCTTTTACACCAAGCCATGACTCGGGTAGACCAGATAATAACTAGTTTTATTTGGGCAGTGGAAAAGAGGTACTACAGTAAAAGGATCTTATTGGCAGATCAGGAGCACTGACACCCACTTTTATGCATCATCTTTGTGAGCCTGTAACAAAGTGTCTATTTCTAATGACTCACATGTTTGGCAGGGCTGACACTGGTTCTGTGTGAAAGAAGTTGACCTGGGACCAAGGTTAATTGTGAAAGGGGTAGAGGAGCTGTGACCTGGGTCCAACCCGTGTACACAAACCCAAGATAAGTTAGGTTCCAAGCCCCGGCTTCTGTCTGAAAGTGGTATTACACTATGGGGCATATTTAATTGCCTGCAAAAAGTCCCAGACTTTTCGCCTGGCACTTTCCGCCTACATCGCTTGTTTGGACTCCAGAAAAGTTTTGCTCATGTCCCCGCTTTCCGCCCTATTTAATTGCAAAGGACGCGGAAACGGGACACGGCGAATCTTGGACAGGCGGAAAGTCCGGTTAGAAAAAAGGAGACCAGCCTGACATCTCCCTAAAAATGCACTGACATGGGGGATCACTATGGGTACCCCTGAATATTCCCACTGAAGGTTTTTGGGGTACTTAAATGCTCTCAATAGGTCTGTATAAGCATCTTTGCATAAGTGGTGAAGAATAGCATTTAGAAGTTTGTTGTGGAGAAATTAAGTAGTCCCAGCAAATATGGGGTACATGAAAATGGGGGGTAGCATATTTTAAAGTTGTTAAAATTAAGTTTTAAAAATCATAGAAAAACACCTGCCGCAAGCACCTACAAACTTCAAAACACCTTGGGCTTACTTGGGATACCCACTGGAGTCCATTTTGCTAGTTTTTAAGTGTGTCCCCCAACTTTGTATTTTTTTGCCCCCAAAATGAAAGTACTTTTTTGGGGTGTTCTGATGTCTTTTTTTAAAAATGTTTGATGCAGAATACCTTTGGGGGACTGCAGGGGTGTTCCCGCAACGTTGCACCCTAAAACCCCAAAACAGCACTTTTTTCCATCTCCATTCAGAGGCAAATCTTTTTCGCCTATCTGAATGAATTGACTATCCGCTTAGGCAAAAAGTCATTGCAATTGAATTGGGCGGAAAGTCTCCAACTGGCGAAATTACATCATTGGCGAAAACGTTTCGACGATCACGGCTTTTTGCCTGCAATTGAATACGGCTCTATGTAGACAAAAGTGATTTGGATACGTAAGCGACATGCACACCATGCATACCTTTGCACATGATTTCCAAATGGCTACTAATGTGGCTGTTTCGATAAGAATGCTTCTTAGGGACGTCCATGCACATGCAGTTCTATGAAAACTACAAATGTTTTTATCAGGATGACAATGCCACCTTCATGTTTCCATGCTGGACTTGTATACAGAAAATTCAGTAACCCAGATGGACTGGCCAGAGTCCAGATCTTAACCCCATTGAGAACCTCTGGGAGGATTGAAGCAACGTGGTAGATTCTAGGCGGACTCGACCTTCTTCAGCGTCACAGTTGGTCACTGTACTTAAGGCAGAATGGCAAAACATACCGCCTGCTGTAGTCCAGGAACTTGTGGAAAGTTTGCCAAGAAGGGTGTCTGCATTAGTCCCTGCACGTGGTGGCCTGCAAAGTACTGATGTCAATAATATTTTGTTGATCTATTTGCTGTCAGTGTCCAATCACTTTTGTCTACATAGTGTAGTAACCAGCAATTTTGTTAAACCATTTTTATTTCTTTTGAATCTTGTCCAGCAGTTTGAAAACCATGGAAAGTACTTAAAGCAAAACTGCTGGATATCCAGAGAAAAAATGTCATTCCAATTTACTTACTAAAAATGTACAAAACCACCATAATACACAGAAAAAAAGTTGTGGCTGTGACTGGCAAAATAGATCTAATCACTCCTGCCCCCTGCATCTCAAAAGTCACAACCCCCACTGCTGCTGCTTGTAGCTGGCTTGAGCCCGGCCACTGGAAAGTGCTGGGAAGGGCAGGGGGATCATGGATGAGAGACATGTATTGCAGCTACCATAAGCATTATCAGAAGCTTGTCCCCAGGGCTGGGGCAGCTGTGCATATTTCCACAGCCTCCATGCGCACCCCTCACTGGCAGCTGTCGAACATGGCAATGAGCAATGTCTTTTTTGCATAATGTCCCCTGTATTTCCTGTACTTCCTGGTAAGCTTCTCACCATGGTATTCTTGTTCAAGAACAGCACTTCCTTCCATGGTAGGTGCCCCCTGTTCACCGAGGTCATGTGGCTGAGCAGGAACATCATGCTGGAGAGAGAGAGATAAAGAGGCAGCCAGATTCTGCCTGCAGGTTCTGCGTATGGATGGACATCAGAATCCGATTCTTACTAACCATCAATTTGTTTGTTCCTATGGTAGTGTTTTTATAATTTGATATATGGGAGCAATTTCAACTCACCATAGCCCCCTGCCTCTCATAACAAACTAGACAATGTCACCATGGTTCCCTGCATCTCACCACAGCCCCCTGCATCTCATCACAGCCCCCTGCATCTCACAACAGTATCCTGCTTCTTACCCCTGCCCCATGCATTTCACAACAGCCTCCTGATTGTTATTGCTTTCTCCTGCATTTGACCACAGTATCCTATATTTCACCACAGTCCCTTGCATCTCACCACAGACCCCTGCTTCTCTCTCTTGATTCTTACCACAGTCCCCTGTATCACACCACAACCCTCTGCATCTCACTGGGAATTGGTATGGTGTACCGCCGGAGCCATGCCCGGTGGTTGGAATCCCAACTGCAGCATCCCGGCAGTGGAGGACATCCCGATCATCAAAGGTAAGTATGTTCTAACCTATTCTACCCCCTAACCCTAACCCTCCCTTAGGGGTGCCTAACCCTAACCTCCCCCAAAGTGCCTAACCCTAATCCCACCTCTAAGTGCCTAAACCTAACCCCCCCTTCCCCATCGCCCGGGGGGTGCCTAACCCTAAATCCCCCCTGGGGGTGCCTAACGCTAACCCCCCTTCCCCTAGCCTAAACCCATTAGCAAATGCAGGATTTCTAGAGGGGGGGTATCCAAATGCTTGATTTTAGAGTGAGTGTGGCCAGTCCATGAAGAGGGCATAATTACCACTTATCCAGCTTTAATATGCATCATACAATATGTGTTGTATGTCATAATTCTAGCATATACAGGACCAGAGATCACAGTAAGCCATTAAATGCGGCAGTAGGGCCATCCTGCTTGAGCTGAATGTTTTTATTTTAGATGTGAGCACCCTTCCAGAGCATGGGAGAAAGTCCGGGAGCCTGGGGGAGCAGCAGAAGAACCTAGCACTGCCCTGGACATATATGTAAATATTGGACTCTACAGCAGTGCATCCCTAACAGTGAATGTTTTCCAAATCCCCTAATTGGTGCACAGGTGTATTTATTACTGGCTGATACATGTTAAAAGATCCATAGGTGGTGCTATTTATTTCATTTATGATACTGAGAAGAACATGCAGCGCTAGTAAAAATCCATTATATTACTATTCATGATGTGGGCTGGGGAGGGGTGTTTCCAGGCAGGTGTTTGCCTATGTAAACCTTACCTCCTGGGGGGTGCCTAACCCTAAGTCACCTGGGAACCCTAAACCTGACCCTCCCCCCACCCGCGGCTATGCGAGCTTGGCGCCCGGCTTCCATTCCATCGGGATGCTGGGCGTCGTGCTCCCGGCGTATGTCTAATGACAGTCGTCGGCATATTGAGGTCTGTCTTTAGACCCTTGCCGGGATATGACAGTCGGGAAGCCGGCTGTTGGGATTAGGTCAGCCGGCTTCCCGACTGCATACCTCTCACTGCAACCCCCTGCTTCTCACTACTGCCCATTGCATCTGTGTCACCACAAGCCCACAGCTACTGCCCTGCAGATTGCTGGGGCCTGGCCACTGGAATGTGTTGGGAAGGGCAGGAGGATCATGGATGAGTTATTTGTATTGCAGCTATTGAAAGCATTATCAGCAGCATGGTGTTCCGATGGTTGTTTGTTTTTATTAAATTCTTGATAGGTATGCCTCCCCTGGTTCATTCCTGGCTAGAGTGACTGCATCAGGGCATTGGGTTCGTTGGAGGCTCGCTCACTCTCTGGGCCTAATTCAGATTTGGGAATATAGTAAGATAGAGCAAGTAATTCTGTACCTGGACAAACCTTGTTGCAATGCAAGGAGTGCAAATACATACCCTTTTTTGCATGTGGGGTAAATACTGGCTGCTTTTACATATAGTCTCCAAATGCTGGACAGCTTTATTTTTAAACTGGAATTAATATTTCGGTTTTGGACACTGATGGCACTTTCTTGAAGCCCATCATTTGTTAGCATCACTTAAATGCATGATTATTGACTGGGTGCCACCACCCCGAAGAGGAGGTGATCGAGCAAAGATGCTCTTAAAAAGAGAAGCTGTTTGGATCAATAAACTGGACACCATTTGGCCTCGGGGCCTCAATGATGCGATACATTATGGAATTTTTCTAAACTAATTTGGCTCTCTTTGGGGTGCACCACCTTGGACTGTTGCTAATGAATTCTCTAATGGATATATTTTTTTCATATTTTTTAATTTTTTTCACTTTTTTTAATTTTTTTATTTTTTTGTATTGTTTTCAGTATTTTTTTACTTTTTATGGTCTTTTTTCTATATGGCTTATAATGAATAGGATATGTTTTTGCTTTAGGGTTATATTAATTTATGTGATTAATTTAATTTTGATGTGATTTTGTATAGTATTCTTAATAAGGATGTTGCACAGTTGATGGGTACCTGAAAGCACAATGGATCACTATCTTGATTGTTTACACTGCTGCTATAGTGACAGTGGGATGGACAGTGCGTCTCACTGATAGGAAGTTAGCCTTTGGTGGAACGCACACTGTCTTCTCTTATACTCTGATACTGCCGTAGATGTAAATACCACGGAGGTCAGGTGACTTCCTCTATTACTTTGCATGTAGTGTTTTTATGACTACACCTCTTCCGGATATGCGTTCCACCGACCGGAAGTGTCTCCTAGGTGGAACGCACGCGGCTGTATAGATTAACCACGATCTACAGCGGTAACAGGTTATTGACTTTATAAAGTAGATATATGTATTGGATGTACTTATGCTATATTACTATATGATGTACAAGTTGGGTACCCATCAGATCAGGTATTGTTTTTATGTTACATTCTGTTTTTCTTTTATATCTGTCAATTAAGGGTGGGTTTAGTAATTAGAGTGGGTGGTGTTTCTGTGTACTGTGAAGGTATAAATGGGTTGTTAGTACTTTGTATTACATCTTGACAAAGGTCCACACTTAGGACCGAAACGTCGACATGCTGTGATACCTGCTGCTATTATTCAATGCTTAAATAAAGGATTTTATGGGAAGACTGGTGAGTGCACCCCATTTTTTGCATATTTTTGTTCTTTACGGGTGGTTTTTGGACTTCCCTTTGGGTAAGCTACCCCAGCGATTAGATTATGAAGACGTGAGTGTGGACTTATCCAGAATTGTATTATACTATATATATATTATATATATATATATATATATATATATATATATATATATGAGGGAGATACATTTATACCCTCTTATTTAGTATTTATACATTTTGTGTAACTCAACCCCACATATTTTTTAAATAACTAACAATGGTCCCTTTTCCTAAAATATTTATATGTTTCCCCATAATACTTTTTATATATGGTGCTCGGACTGCCCTAAGTGTTTCTGAAGTATAATGGTATCCACTACCACTTACTCCCACTCATACATTCACTATTCTTCTTGTCTTGATCCAATGTAAACCATTGGGAACAAAAAAACACAATGATCTGAGATGGACTACTCAACAGAGCTCTGCAATGTGACATTAATTAATGATAAGGTGCCTATCTATGCAGTAGATGGTATGCCAATCAGGACTAATCTCTCCATCAGATATGCGACACTGCTTCTGATTGACTTTTTGACTGCTAATATACATCACTGGTTATTAACTCAGTACTGACTTCTTGAGCCATTTTAATCAAGAGACCCCTAAATTTGGGAGTACCTAAAAAAAATTAACTATCAGCCAGACATACATGTAGTCTGCTGTGTTCCAGACATCATGTTCACCACTGGAATATCTATAAAAGCTAATTATCAAAGGCAGCAACAAACTACATCCATCAGAGTGTTGTGACAACAAAAGAAAAGCTACTAAGTAGAGTCCATTTTTTAATAAACTAATTCAAATTGGCAGACTAGACTTTGTCATCCCCAAAATACTTTATTACATTAATTTGAAGTCCTATTTAAATTTTTTCTTGAATTTATACAAGTTTAACTTATGACATTTTCATAGAGATACATTTCAACCAGTTTTTTTGTTGTTGTCATATGCAGTACATTTATGATATTTAATGATCTGTAATTTGGTTTATACACAAATGGGTGCTAGCACACTTCCTCTCCTCCACCTCTATTTTACCCTTTGGACTATGATGTAATCAGTTTAATTTCCCACAGTTGTAGGCCTTCATATGTGTGAGAGTAAGACACTGGATATTGGCCATAACTAAGACTCCATGGGCTCTAAACACACACCTTCCTGTCTGGGCAAAATTAACTGGGGAGGATCCAGAGGCACCATTACCTTTGATATCAATATCTATCACCTCCTAACTTTATCTAAAAGATCCCATTCCATTGCGTGTATGATCTTAATAGGTCACTTTTGTTACCCCAATGGGAATCAGTCTATAAGACAGTTTAAATATTTGTCATAAATTGTCCCTCTCTCATGCATGGTGGACTGCCCGGCAGTCATCTCCTTGTTGTTGGCACTTGCGGGTAAACTCCATAGGGATGCATGCAGTTCTCTCCTAGGTGTATATTTACTAAAGCGCAGGTTTTTAGAAGTGGAGTTGTTGCTCATAGCAACCAATTAGATTTCAGTTATTATCTTCTAGAAGGTGCTAGATAAATGATAAGTAGAATCTTAAACCAGCCCTTTAGTAAATATACCCCCTAGCCGTAAATAGATAGGCGCATGTGACTGTGACATCACGTTGGCACCAAATTCAAATCTGCAGTCTATTTAAGGCTGACTCTGAGCACTAAGAAAGAAAAAACACTAAGTGCCAAACAATTACTGGGATATATAAATCATTTTAGAGTCTGTAGCTGCATTTCAAAAATAATCTATGCCAACCTCTATGATAAATAACAAAACAATTTTTGCTACGCTGACACAACCTGACACAGTGCCAGAATATTAAAGGACATATTTATCAGAGTTCGATTTTGCATTAGATTTCATGTTTGATTTAGCTCACCTCAAATTGAATCAAATCGAATGTTTACTAAAATTCGATTTAGAAGCCTTTTCTAAATCAAATTCAATTTGGTTAAATTTTGAACAGTGATTTAATATTCTATTTTGCATGCTTATGTACAAATCGAACACCAAATCCCACTCAAAAATTAACTTCAAATCCCCAAATGAATAGACCTGCTTCATGCTTTCAATATTACCATGATCAGGTCTGATTGGCACAGATGCATGCCCAGATCAGTGAAATCCATGCATGCATCTGTGTTTAAAAAGCTTCTAAAGTTATAAAATAAAATAAAAATATGTGGGATCCGCCCCTAAAATAACAACCAGCCCCAGACTTTTCAGAGCCAGTCCTGATTGTGTAAATACTGGGGACAAAAGACGTAGGGGTCCCCTCTATTTAGCATGACCAGCACTGGGCTCAGTAAGCCGGTCCTGATATTGGAAACACAGAGGACAAAATGAGTAGGGGTCCCCTATATTTTCCATAACCAGCACTGGACTCTTTCTAGAGGGGGTATAATGCCACAGCTAGGGGAACCCTTTCACCAGGCACCCAGCCAAAGCATTATGCCTGACCGCTAGTCAGCCCAGGCCAGGGACCCCCCCAATAAAGTGGTCTCCCTCTCCAGAGCAACCTTTAGTAACCTAGTGGTTCTCACCATTGAAGTCAATGGTGGGACCGTTCATTGGCTGAGAGAGGTGGAGGCTCACTTAGTAAATGTGGGATTTGTTTGTTAGTCTATGTAAAAGTTCCGATATTTTTCTGATGTTCGATTTTGGGTGGGATTTTAGTGAAATTCGGATTTATATTTGATTAGACTCAGGGGCGTCTTTAGAGAGGAGGGGATGGCTGTGTGCATCTCCCTTCATGGGCTCCCTCCTCTCACCCCGGCGGCCGGCAGCCAACTGATGTGGCTGGCTGGCCAGTGCAGAATCAGTAGACTCTGGGCACTATAGTGTACCCAGAGTCTACTGCACATGTGCAAATCGCCTCACTGTTCTGCTGCTTTGCATGTGACCCTCACCTTGGCTTCCATGACACTATCTCACCATCATTTCAAGGGGACAGCTAGAGGGTCATGACCTGTGGATTACCTTATGGCAAGAGATGAAGAGTGTGAGTCCATTAGACTCCATACCTCAATGCTGTCAGCACTAATCCAGACAGCATCAATTTCACCCAAAAACATATTAGTATTCTCTGGCCAGAAAGATGTATTCCCCTGGGAGTAACTCTCCAAACGATCTACTTCAACACTTAATTTCCACTGTTAGAGCAAAGAGACAAGCCAGTTCTTCTGTGACATCACCACCAGCTGCTATGGGTGGCTCTAATCTTTGAATTCGTAGTACCCCAGAATATGATGGGTACACTAAGAAGTATCAGGGGTTTCTTAATCAATGCTCATTTTTAATTACTTATTGGGAATTTTGATTCCAAAAAAGCACATGAATTATTAATGTTGTCTGAGCAGGCTCCCTTGTGAGACCACAATGATCCCCTGCTTCATGATTGCACTGCCTTTTTGGAAGCTTTTAAAAACATTTTTGATGAGCCCAGCAGATTGGCTTCAGTTGCTTCTGGTCTCTTATGGCTCCACCAGAGTACTTCAGTAATCAGTTCAGTTCTGTACCTTAACTTCTAAGCTCTCTTGGAATAATGAGGTCATGGTTGCCACTTTCTGGCATTGCCTTAATGAAAGAATTAAGAATGAGTTGATATCAAGAGGACTTCCCTTGAAAATTTGATCTCCCACTGTAATAATGTTGAATGAGTTCTGGAGAGATAGTCTACCCATCACATGGGAGTAGAATTGGTAACCCATTTTCAAAACTCTGAGGCAAGAGCTTCTTTCTCCACCTATATATGTGAATAAACCAAAGCAAATAGAACATTGAACAAACAAAATAATTTGTGCCTTTAGTGTGGAACTCCTGGGCACATGGTAATCAAGTGTCCCAACAAGCTGGGAAACTCCAAAGACTAGCTTGTAAAGGATAACTTTATTTGTGCTTCTTTGGTCTCTGAATCAGGACTTTTGCAGAACCTCTTGATCTGCCTTTACATCTTGTGGGCATTGATGGAAATAAGGTGCTAAAAGGACACATCTCACTTAAAACCTGTCCCATTGTAATGCAAGTGGGGGCCCTTCATCAAGAAAATATAAGCTTTTTGCTCATTAATTAAGAAATGAATCCAGTTATTTGGGTCTACTTTGACTTCAGTACCATTCTGCTTAGTTGGATGGGAAGACTTGTCAAATTCTAGCATTGGGTTCTATGTGCCATTCGTGATGCCTGCAAAAGATCTTACACGGCACCAAAACCAACATTTGCTACCCCAATGTGGACTGGATCATCCATTCCTTCTCAGTGCCAGTGTTTTTTATGGATGTGTTCAGCAAACAACAAGATGAAAAGTTTTTGCCTTAAAAGCCTTGGTATTGCGCAATAGAATGAGTTTTTGGAAAAACACCTCCCAGCAGAAATGGACTTCTTTTTTGTGCTAAAAAGGTTTGGGTATGATATGTCAACAGTCATAATGTCGACATTCAACATGTTGATATGAGAATGTCGATATTGACCATGTTTACATTCATCATGTAGACTGTGATGAAATGTCAACAAGTCAGAATGTTGACATATCATCCCTGGTGGACCAGCGGTAACTTACCTACTCCCCATGGCTGCAGTGACTCCTGCAAAGTCTTCTAGGTCCCGGCGGTTATGTGACTGTGACTTCCAGGTCAGGCATTCGAACCTTCAGTGTTTGGGGGAGTATTTCTTCCTTAGTCCTAATCCCTAATCATAATCATAATTGTTGACATTGTGGTGTCAACATTACGAATGTGAAATTGTCATTGTTAACTTTTTTACTACATCCCATTAAAATGCAGTGTCCTGTTTGTGAAGATTAACTTCTTTCCTTGGTTATAATTCCATTGTGAATGTCCTTCTCCCACTGGAGTCCCAAGGGGCTGGGAGTGTGCCGGCAGACTTTCCATCTCGTCCGCGTTCAGCGATGTGTGGCACATTATGGGATAAGTGATTCCGCGATCTACGCATTTTGCCTGTAAGGCTTCCTCAGGATTGCAGGTTCAGGATCTCCCAGCTGAGGCTCTTTTACCCTGGTCTGATGGTGATGCTATTTCCGCCCTTTTCAGGCTAGGATGTGCTTCAGCTTCTGCCCTTAATAGCGATGTATGTGTGTGTGAAAATAGACAAACTAAACAGCATAAACACGGTGCTATGGACACTAATTAACTGTTTGGATGTAATTTTCATACATCAGTTGTCCATATGTAGTTGCTAATAGTTTATATAAGTGGATTTGTTTAGTCAGTATAGTCATATTAGATTTTAATATATATATAAAAAATATAAATGTAAAAATATGTAAAACAATATATATATCAGAATATATCTCGATATACACACTCACATCTGTGGAAAGTAAAAAAGGTTTTTTTTATAGAGACAGTGGTAAAACTTTCACATAGAGATATTAATATAAGATAATTGTCAGTGGTGGATGGAAACAGACATATCTATGGATCGTAAACATTTGATTACTATATGTGTAAATAATGAACATGATTACGGCTGGTCTGACATCTGGACTAATTGTTAGTTAGTAAAATACACTGGAGATAATACTGCCCATTAAATATGAAGTAGTTGTTAGTAAGAATCTTGGAGAGCAATTCAACAATGAATTCACCATGAGGGCCAACACACAAAGGGTGGTTCGTAAGGAACCTCCTGACTGCTTGTAAATCCAGCATCATGCGGGATGACCATGTATAGACTTGCGACATCGATACTACAAAGCCACAACTCTCCTTCAAACATGGGTAGATCTATTAATTGTCGAAGCAATGTAGAAGCGTCGAGGAGAAAGTTCACATTATTCTGAATGCACAATTGTAATAAACAATCCACATAAACAGCTATCAGTTGGAACAATGATTTTGTAGCCACGATGATAGGGTGGCCAGTAGTGTGTTAGTTTATTTAAATTTTTTGTTTTTTTGTACACTGTAGTCATGGTGATGTCATCGCTGCGCTGCCGGGTAGGGTGTGCAGTCCCAGACCCGGAAATGGAGTTCACGTAGTGGTATGAACAGGTATAAGGTAGTACTCTGTTTTATTGTTTGTTAGCCTGATGACAGTGCCTGTTGAGCACTGAAACGTTGCTCTATTTGTTGTCCATATTAAAGGATTTTGATTCACGACCCTGAGTGCCGCTCCATTGGAACTCATATATAAATACATAAAAATATATGAAATATATATAAAATATCTCTTTTCTGAGGTAGAATTTGTGATGGACAAGGTGCTTCAATCCGGAAAAAAGAAGAAGGAAAAGAGGACTAGTAGGAGAACGGGGTACAGGTGGGAGGTTATATAATAGTATCTGATTATTTAAAGAAAGCTGCAATCTCTAGGTCAATATTAAGACTTTTAGGTGCTAGTGTTCCCATCTCATAAATGACTTTAGTTTCTTCTTTACTTAAAATATCATCCACATTTCCTCCTCTCCGTAATTCCCTTCGGTTGCTATTATGTTTTTCTTTAAAATGCAGCGGGTTGCTGTGGTTCTCTTTCTTGTTTTTTATATATTGCAAAGGTGTTCCTGTATTCATATGTGTAGTTTATTTTTGGTCTTTCCCACATACTGTAGGCTGCATGGACAAATTAGCATGTACCCCTGTAGTTTTGCAACTTATTCTATCCTTTATGTTGATTTCTTTGTTATTGCTGAAGGACTGGACTTTCTGATATAACAAGGTGTTATGTAACTTGCGCTTTTGATTTCAGCTGCTAGGGTCCAACCCAAAGAACACCAAACCTTAATAACGTATATAGCCAAAAGAGAAAGGGAGGGTAACCAAATGCTGATACATAAATAGTTCTCTTGTAAAGAGAAAGTGAAACAACAAACACAAATGATGTAAGTACAGTATCTCATAAAATGAAAAACTCCTTAGGTCGGAAGTATGGCTCACCTAGGAATAGAAAAAGCATGCACATAAAGGTATCTTTTTCTGGAGGGTTCTTGCTTGTAGAACCCACTTGTAGTTGTACAGCAGTATATCAGAATTCACATCAATAGATAGGGTGACCTCAGAGATAACCAATAAAAAAGGTGACTCTCATCGTGTCAAGCAGCAAAGACAATTTTAATGCTTATCAGCACAAAATATAACAAAACAATGTATTCAAAAAATAGACCCCTTAGGGAATGTCTGGTACTGGATAGGGCCTAACAGGTAGGCACTGTCAACACTTTGAGGGAATAGTTCTTATACCTGGGTTTTTAGTTTCTCTTATTCAAGGAATTTTGAATTGTAATTTTTGTTTTTGAAGTTTAGCAGTTATTCTGCCTGTGTTTCAAAGTCCTTCCTCTTCAAGCAATTCCGCTGGACTCTCCCAAGTTGTCCTCCCGGAATATTCGACAGCCAAGTTTTGTCATGGTTGCTTGAGACTTCTAAATAGCTATTGCTATCTGTGGGTTTAATGAATGTTTTTGTTTGTAGTTTCCATTCTTCAATAAAAATCGTTAGGTCAAGGAAGTTTACTGTGTCCTCACTAATCCCACTGGTTAATTCCAGGTTAACTGTGTTTGTGTTTATTTGTTGCATAAATTGTTCAAGTCTTCTCATGGCCCCTTCCATATAATAATTACATCATCGATTTATCTAGCCCAAAGTCTCAATTTCGTTCAATATTTGTCATCCTTCCATATATTTTCCTCTTCCCATTGTGATAAAAAATGGTTAGCATATGATGGTGCAAATTTTGTTCCCATCACTGTCCCTTTGCACTGGAAGTAAAAAAAAATTGGTGTGGTTAAGGATAAAGTCAGTTGCTTCTAGGATGAAAGCTATCTGTAGGTGTTCTAAGCCTGAGCCTTTTTCCATCTTCTTTTCTAGATTTACGCATCCTTTTCCATGTACAATGCATGTATATAAGGCCTTGATGTTGCATGTGGCTAAAAGGAAGTCCTCTTCCCAGGTGATGTCTTTCATAATATTTAAAACATGAGTGGTATCTCTGATGTATCCAGGTTGTTGTACTACCACTGGTTGGAGGAATTTGTCCACATAGCCTGACAAATTCACCGTGAGTGATCCTATCCCTGCCACAAGGGGTCTCCCTGATGAATTGTTTGTGTCCTTGTGTATTTTTGGCAGGTGGTACTACACTGGAATGACTGGGTTTTCTTTTTTAAGGAACTTGTATTCCTGATTTATTAGATTTCCACTATCTGAACTTTTTCATAAATAATACCAGTTCTTTCATATAGTCAATAGTAGGGTCTCTTCTAAGAAGGCTCAATAGTGAATGTTTTCTTGAAAAAGTTTGCTAGCATTCTCCTTATATGCGGACCTGTCCATAAGGATGATACCTCCACTTTTGCCGGCAGGTTTAATGACTAAATCATTATCTTGTTTTAGGGCTTTCTTTTCTTCCTTCGTAATGTTCCTTTTGTTTTTACTAATTCTGTTGGTCGTCTTTTCTGTATCCTGTTCCAACAGTTTTTTAAATGCTTTTATTAAAGGTCCCTTCAAAGTTTGGGGATAAAAAGAAGATTTTTCTCATAGTTCCATGTGTTTCAATTTGTTGTCCCTGCTTTCTTCTTCTTCCATTTGCAATCTAGTTTGGGTTTTTTGGTTGAAGAATTACTTCAAAGTTAGTTTATGTAGGAATCTTTGGAGGTCCATAAAGGTGTCAAATGTATAAAGTTGGTTTGCTGGTGCGAACTTTAAGCCTTTTTGTAAGATTCTTGTTTCTACTTTACTTAATTTGTGTTTGCTCAGGTTGAATATGCCTTTTGGCGTTTCCTCTTAGTTCTTTTTGTTTGTTGTTGCTCTTTCTTTTTAGTCTTGATTCCTCCACGCTTTACACGCTTGTATTTTCCACTTCCCTTGTCATTCAGTTCCTGCATAATTTTTGGGATAGCTCCTGATTGGGAATATAATTTGATTTTGCCATTTATCAAGTCTAAAAAAGCATCCATAAAACCTTCTGCTTCATCATCTCCATCGTTCTGTATTTGGTCCCTAGGGTAATTTAGGCTTTGGTTTCTGCAGTTCAGGTGGTTCATATGTGTATATGCTGACAGATTTTGCTCTTCTTCTACATCCTTTTGTCCTTAGTTGAAACTATTGATCAGTGTTTTTTCACTCGGGTATCTGTTTTCTTCCATCTCTCTTGTTGTATCTTTCTTATTTTGATTATTGTATTAATTAGTGTGTCTTCTATTTTCCCTACTGTTGTACATAGGGGTATCCTTTCTTTATCTTCCCCTAGTTTCTTCCTTATTGTCATTATGAGGGTAGTGGGGGACTCTTCTGGTATCTGTTTTGCACCATTCTGTATGTCATTGGTGGAGATATTCACATTTGGGTTGTCTTGTTCTGAAATACTTTGATGGTAGTGCTCTTGTTCACTCTTATGTAGGTGATTCTGTCTATAGGGATAAACTCTTCTATCTATCCTCCAATTTCTGTAATTATATTTATAATCATCTAGGTCCCAGGCAAATTTATTTTTATTTTGTTCTATTATCTCTTCTATTTTTCTATTTTTTTTCTTAGTCAGGGATTCCAATCTTTTAAAATCTTCTAATCTTTTTAGAAGTTCTATCTTTTCATTTATACGTTCTATTTCTTTTTCAAATTTTTTGATAGATTGTTCTCTATCTTTCACAATTTGCCTCATTAAATTATTTGAGCACATGTCCAGTGTTTCATTTCACTGTTTTAAAAAATCTTCATTGTTGGAATGGAAGGTGATTTTTTTATTATTCTTAAGCCTCTACGTATAATTTTTTGTTCTAAATATCTGCTTTAGGTGGCACTTTCCCACCTTTGTTTGATTTCAGTGGTCTCTATTTTTTCTAGTGTCAGGTATAGTGAGCAGAACTTCTCTTCGGATACCTTTACTGTATCTGCATATGTTTGTGTTATAGATGGAATGAATGATTCCAAGTGCCTCTACCTCTCTTCTCTGTTCAAAACCATATTTGAAACATATTGCTTGGATATAGTTGGCTATAAGTTGTTAATTAGAGAGGAATATTTATCCGGTTAAATTGGGGGTAAAGCTGCTGTCCCTGGTGTAGTGAATTAAATATGGGATAATAGGGGGTGGGACTGCACTGAACCCTGGTTTATGGGCTACTATAGTTGCTGCTGGGCGTTAGTGAGGACAACACTAACTTCACTTAGTCATACATGTAGAATTAAAAAGAGGGGAACGCTAAGCACATTCTATAGCCTATAAATGATATATAAATGGAGAAGATAATATTAATTGAACACAATGGATTTATTAATGATATATAAAAGCAATGGTGAGCATATATTAAACATAAAAATCTATGTCAAAGACCTAATACCAGTATACAACATAAAAAACATATGTTAAAAACATTTACTATGACATATAACAATTGACATGGACTGAGTGTGTGATAATTAGGAGCTCTGTGCCACTGCAGAGTGATACGCCTAAGCATTTTGTTCACTCTGTTCCTTGAATAATTTGTCACAGATAGTGGATCAATATCCTGGTATCCTTTAGATGGTAAACAAAGTCAGGGTATATTGCTTGGTCTGAAAGTTTAAAAGGCTTGTGGTGATTGCCGCTGGGGACTTGAAAGTATGTTGCTAATATTTGTGAAGTCCTTGCCCTGGTGTATGGAAAGCAGTGTCCGGTGTGTGAAGATTACCTTCTTTCCTTGGGTATAATTCCTCCATGAATGTCCTTCTCCCACTGGAGTACCATTGGGCTATGGGCCTGATGGCAGACTTTCCATCTCATCTGCGTTCAGCGATATGTGGCACGTTATGGGATCAGTGATTCCATGATTTACGCATTTTGCCTGTAAGGCTTCCTCAGGATTGCAGATTCAGGATCTCCCAGCTGAGGCGCTTTTACCCTGGTCCAGTGGTGATGCTACTTCTGCCCTTTTGAGGCTAGGATGTGCTTCAGCTTCCACCCTCAATAGCGAAATGTGTGTGTGCCAGGTGCCCGAAGGTAAAATAGATGGTGGTGCCCTCCCTCCCCCAGTGTCTCCACCTTGCTCATGTCCCTAAGTGTTTCTCTAGTAACAATCAGTCCCCTTCTGTCTCACCAGCCAGCCCCCAGTGTCTCTTCAGCCAGCTTCCAGTGTCTCTTCAGCCAGAAACCCCAGTGTCACTCCAACCAGCACCCCCAGTGTCTCTCCAGCCAGCAACCCTAGTGTCTCTCCAGCTAGCACCCTTAGTGTCTCTCCAGCCAACCCCTCTTCTGTCTCTCCAGCCAACCCCAAATTTATCTACAACTAGCTCCCCTGTCTCTCTAGTCAGCCCCCACTGTCTCTCCTACCACACCACAGTTTATCCCCAGTGAGCTCCCCAGTATCTCTCCAGCCAGTTCCCTCTTTCTCTGCAGTCAGCCTCCCTCTATCTTTCCAGCCGGCACCCAATGTCTCTCCAGAAGGAAACGATGAAGGACCCAGTGCGGTCTGAAATGCATAAAGGGTGGCTTCTGTGGATCACTTCACTGAGGATTGCTGGACATTTGAAACATCTGGTGAAGCGGGTACAGTTTCCGGTACTGTTACCCAGCTGCCCTGTTATTCCATCTGAACTAGGACACTGTTCACATTCATATGTTCCTACTCTACCATTAAGGAAGTGATACCATGTTTTTATATATCTTTAAATTAGGATACTAATATGTTTTTAGGAATTCATTTGGCTTTTGGATAATGGAGTGCCAATCCATGTTTTTCCTGTTGTGCCATTGTGGATTGATTTCATGCATATTCAAAGAACCGGGCTTGTAAGTGCATTTTATTATTAAATATTTCTAAATGTTTTATATATCTCTGCACTATGGTCCTTTCTTTTTTTTCCTTCTATACCCATTTATATGGGAGGAGGATATATTTCTCATAGGAAATAAGAAAAGGACATCTTTATCAAGTTACCCCCTTCTGAATTAACGCAAAGCATTGTGTGGTCATCATAACAATGGAATCCCTGCAATTGGGACTGGCTACCAACCAATAAGGACTTTGGGGTTATTGTTTATTATATTAGGTGCTGGTATTTGCACTTTATTAGTCTACTTTTCTCACTATATAGTGAGTGTACAAGTGCACTTGTTTAAACAGGGGAAGCGCAGGATTTTTGCATATTTTTTATATCTTTTTTATCTCCAGAAGGTCAACATTGATTATGTCAACATGGTTAAAATGTCAACATCATTAATGTCAACACCTGCAAAATGTCAACATTGACAGAATGTTGACATTTTTAGGAGGGTTAGGATTAATGTTAGGGTTAGGGTCAGACGGAGAAGAAAACCTGTCGACATTGCAAGTATGTGGACATAACATCCGTTTTGGCATGCTGAATATTAACAAGGTCATTGTCAACATCATGAAAAAGTCGACATGTTCAATGTAAACATGACCACCGTGTTGTCATTCTCATGTCTACATAATAAATGTCTTTCCAATATACCAAACTCCTGGATAAGAAATTCCATATCATTTAGAAAAAAAACAATATATGGGATTGAAACATAATGCTGTATCTCTTCTATAGTTATGGCAGTGATAAGCTGAATGTCATTGATGTACTTAATAGTTCCTGTCCTCCTCTACACTACAGATATGGGGGATGTGGAGTTGCAGCAGTCACATGAGCAGCTATATGTATTATATCACACAGATGGAGAGAAATATTTCTCCCTACTAACAGAGCACAGAGAAAAGAATAAGATTTCTGGTGCTTTACTCCCTCATTGCCATAAAAGTCAAATCAAACATTCATTACTTCTGAGACCTAGAGGTGTAATATCTTTACATTTGACACTGCATGTCTTCATAATCATTATCTGGATATTGTCATCTTTAGCCATAATTATTTTTGAACTATCCATACTAGAAAGACCATACCAGTTCAAATAGACTTCCAAATGCCATAATAAATAAAAGGGAGATTTCTCTGAAAACTCTTCTAATGTTATAGCGGAGAAATCATTTTGCTACATTTCAAATATCCAACAAGTCTACTAATAATTGTCAGTTCAACTCAAGTTTGTTGACATTGCAGGGTTAAGTGATTTGGTCTGTTTGAAATGCAGCCCTTTCAATGCTGACTCTTGCACAGCTGTACTCTAATGTAATAGAGTACAATGCAAGCTGTTCAGTAATTGACACAAGATTCTAGCTGCTAGCAGATACTTAGGAGGCTGCCATACTTTATAACAAATGAGATAACATTAATGTACTATATTCCACTAGTACTTAACCTTCACAATAAACAATGTCCTGTGCTTCAGGCAGGTACATTATGTACCTTAACTTTTATTCATTACTATTAGTGGTAACATGTAATTTTCAGTGTGCTTTGCACTTTGCTATGTTTTAATGTCATTTGTATATTCAATATTAAAAGACATTTTACTTAACTATAATTATCCTTGAGGAAGTCTTGCCCGCTGGTGTCTTAGCCGAATGAGTAATATATTTGATATGCATACTATGCAAAAATCTGTGTAACAGTGCTTAGATAAACAAATTATTAACAAAACTCTAAGTGAAACTATTTTTAAATGAAAACTCAAAATCTAAGCAGCTGTACAAATGAAGACTGCAATTCATTAGTTCCACAATGGTTTACTCTGAGGAAGTCTTTGTGATATGTGATTTTCTTAAATATAAAAACACAAGAAACAATAATTTACCAGGAAATCCCTACTTTTTTTCCAGATGGTAATGAGGGAAATGTTCTAGTTGTATGTGAAGGAGAGGCAACAGCAGCACAAAGATAAAGGGAAAAAAACAGATAGCGTTCTAATTGAAACCTTTTTACAAACTATAGTACAAACGTCCTAAGTAGAATACATGTAAAGTACCTAAGTAAGTGTAATCTGTATTGCTCATTATATCCTAGCCAAGGCAGAACAGGCTAGGTCATATGACCAAGTGAGCCCCCTAGTGGCAATGATTTTATTTCTTCCCACAGGAGGGCTGTGTAAATAGCTGCGTTTTGCTTCCTTTTGTACATGAGTAGTTGTGGTCCTCCATGTAATTGTTGCATGCTCAAAACCTCTGGCTATTAGCTCAGCAGAAAACTGACTCTTTCAACTATATATAAGCACAGTAACATTTGAATGTAATATATTCCAGGATATTCATTTGCTTTGCTATCCAAAAATTGGGTTTTAGGCAGGTATGCTGTCATAAATCATGCCACATAGGGGTCTATTTACTAAACTGTGTTAGGAGATAAATTAACGGTGATAAGGTACCAGCCAATCAGTTCCTAACTGCCATGTCACAGGCTGTGTTTGAAAATTGCCAGTTAGGGGCTGATTGGCTGGTACCTTATCACTGTTCACTTTATCTCCTAACAGAGCTTAGTAAATATACCCCTTAGTCACTATGGGACCCAAGTGTCAGACTGGAACTTGAAAGGTCCACCAAGAGGAATGCAATGGTAGGGGCTCATGAAATACTGTGTAGGTGTGGATACTGCTGCTGATAGCCACCAGAGCATGTGCATTCATCTCATGGAATAAAGTGTTTTGTTTTTTGTACTTTTTAATTATATGGACACCACTGTATTACTCCAACACTGACTCACTTCTTCCACTCACTGTCAGCCTCAATAATTCATCACATCAGCCAGACAGCAGAAGATTTTAAAACAGCAGCACCAATGAAAGTAGAGTTGCAGTGCTAGCACGCTATAGTGACATCTTTATAATTAAGTACCAAGCACAGAAATAATAACTTTAATAAATATGTTTATGTTCAAAATTTTATATAATTTCTACACTTATTTTTTTTGCTCTCTCTCTCTCTCTCCTGTATCTAGAATTTAGGAGCACCTGCTCTGCTAAGCGTCTTCAAAATTTCAAACGCCGGCATATTGGACAAGTGGATGTGGTGGAGTATCTCCGCAATGTGGCACCCATGTACTGCATTTACGGCATTCCACCAGCCTTAAATGTGCTATCTTAGTGTGACTCACTGGTCATTTCCCTGATACCCCAGGATGACATGCTGATCCTGACGTGTCGCCAATAATTATACGATCTAGTGAAAAAGGCCATCATGTCTTTAAATTGATTTATTCAGATTACAATTTGAGTCAATAGCTGCTGAGATTCAAATAAATGCATTTGAATACAATTGGTAATGATGTACAGTCAAACACATCAAATTACAGTTTTAAAATTAACTTTTTTTAACTTTTTATTAATCAACTATTTAATCCTTGACCCTGTCAAGAGTAGATCCATTAAGAATTAGACATTTTGTAAAATAAATCTGTTTGATCACAAAAGCTACTATCAGTGGCGTAACTAGGGTATTTGGAGCCCACGGCAAAATTGAAAACGGAGCCCCCCCCCTAACACTCCATTTTTTTCCGTAAAAAAATGGGCGTGGTCACTTAAAAATGGGGCGTGTCAACATGACACACCCCTTTATTTTCACGCTGAACATTCCTATCCATATGCACCTTCACCCCAGTAGTACCCCTTATACAGTACCCCCAGTGTGTAGTTGTGGTCCCTCTTATGCAGGCCCATAGTAGTGCCCCTTATACAGTATCCCTAGTAGTGGTCCCCCTTATACAGCCCCCAATTAGTTCCCCTTACTCAGTGCCCCCAGTAGTGGTCCCCCAAATGCAGTGCCCTATGTAGTGGCATCCCCTTATGCAGTGCCCTTTATATAGTGCCCCCAGTAGTAGTCCCCCCCTATGCAGTGCCCTTTATATAGTGCCCCCAGCAGTAGTCCCCCCCATGCAGGTTTCCCAGTAGTGGTCCCCCTTATGCAGCAGGCACACAGTAGTGATCCCCCCTATCTAGTGCCCCCTGTAGTGGTCCCCGCAGTGCCCCTAGCAGTAAGCCTCTTATATAGTGCCCCCAGCAGTAGTCCCCCCCTCCCATGCAGTGCCCCCAGTAGTGGTCCCCCTGATGCAGGCTCCCAGTAGTGACCCCCCCTATCCAGTGGTTCCTGTAGTGGTCCTTCCTGTTATTGCCCCCAGTTGTGGTCCCCCCAGTGCAGTGCCCCTAGCAGTAGGCCCCTTTTATAATGCTCCCAGTAGTAGTCACCCCCCCCAAGTAGTGGTCCCTGGCAGAGGTTCCCCCTCCCGATTAAGTGCCCCCTGTAATAGCCCCCCCAGTAGAGGTCCTCCTAATAATGGTGCCCCCAGTAATAGCCCCCCCCAGTAGAGGTCCTCCTAATAATGGTGCCCCCAGTAATAGCCACCCCCCCGTTGTGCCCCCACCCCAGTAGTGGTCCCCCCCAGTGGTAGCCACCCCCATTGTGCCCCCAGGTTTTTAAAAATACATATATAAAAACTTACTTACCTGAATCCACGCTGCTGCTGCTCCTCCACTCCGCGACGCCGCTCCCGCCGCCGCCGGCCGCCAGTCCTCCCGGGCTGGCGCGCTCAGCATAATGGGACAGACGTCATGACGTCTGTCCCATTAACCACTGCAGGAGCCGGACGGAAGTCCGGCTCTTGTAGTGGGTGCTGCAGCAGTCAATGAGAGTCTATCTGACTCTCATTGGCTGCTGTTTGACACACGCATCGCCGCCAGCGCTGGCGGCGATGCGTGTGTTATGCACAGCCTGAGCCTGCCTCCTGGCGCTATTGGGCAAGCGCTCAGGGGGAGGGAATGGGCTCAGGTGTGCAGCACCGGACCTGCGCTGGAAGCCTAGCGCCGGTCCTGTGTACATGTGTAGCACTGACCGCACTCATTGCGGTCGGCGCTACACTGGCTAACTAGGGCGGGTGAGTACCGTGGCCGGCGGCGCCCCCCCGCGCTGCCGGTCCCACGGCGCCCAGGGCAAGCACCCCGCTCGCCCTGCCCTAGTTACGCCACTGGCTACTATCCTCATACCTATAATAAGTTCTGGCCAGTGGAAATATCTTGCTGCTATTTTTACTTGCATTAGATTATGATGCTTAATAAGGAAGAGACACCAATAACTTCAGGTTCACAAGCAAAATATTGCACTCCCAGATCAGATCCCCAAACACCCAAAGGGGTAGATTTGCTAAAGCTTCTAAAACAGACAAGTAGCGTCATTGCTAATAGCAACCAATCATATTATGTCTATCATTTTTCTATTGCATTATGGAAAATGATAGACAGAATCTGTCTGTTTTAGAAGCTTTCGTAAATCTACCCCAAAGTGTTTATTTAGGCAAAACAGCATATTTAGTACAGCATGTTTCAGGCAGATATATGCCCTTTGTCAAGCTTTAAAAGAGTTTCCATATCAATTATGTTTCTCCAGTATCTATGAACAGGGTACTAAAGCAGATATTTACGCTTCGCTTTTTGGAGCTTGGGTCCCAATAGCTAATGCCATATTTTGATGCCATTAGTTATCATAGCTTATTGTCAACAATATTGTAAAGAAATTGTGGAGGTGTCATCCATGCACCACAATATTGATCTAAATAAATTACACTCATTAATGTGTAACAATTCAACATGTGTAATAATTTTCATACAGACATAGTTGATGATCCTTTCCTTTCTATCTTCAATTCTGTTATCATTAGTGACCCATATATTATCCATAATATCCACATCTCCAACCATCCTAGGTTTACAGTATGTGTCCCTACCCATTATGTGCAGGAACATTTGCCCATGCTCTACCATATTAGCCTGACCCCCAGCCTTTCTAGGTGGCCTCAACTGAGTAATGACAATAATATCAGTTTACTAACACCATTAGGGCTTAATTAGGTTGTATGCAAATTAGATTGATGAAGAACTGATAGAACAGCATCTGTCCTCTTGTAAGGTGTTAAAAAGAGTCTTCAGAGCCAATGGGCTAATCATTATTCCCATTGACATGAACACCTCATCCTCACACCTTCATTCCAATGTTCATTTGAAACTTACAAGCTCTCCTTTAAAGGGAGCTAATACGAGGCATTACAAGGAAGATCTAATTACCATTAAAAAGACCCTTACTTGTTTTTTTGCAAAACACAACAAATCTTCAATGAATATGAGTGAAGGCCTATATACTGCAAATCCCTTTATGTTACTTTCACAAATACTGGCTGCTACATCAAGTACTATAGCCTATTTTAATTTTAAAATGTGTGTAGCACTCTAATTAACAGTAAATAAATGTATACGTCAACATAGAAATGTATATTGGGCTGTAATTGATAGAAGACTAAAGGCCTGAGACAGCTTTCAAACTAACTTTAGAAATGTTAATAACTTTTAAACCACATGCAGTGTTTGCTGAGACCTAAATAGGTGTTTAGTAATCAGATAAGGTAGCCAGGAACAACATTGGTATCAGGGCTGTCTATCTATAATTCTCTTTGCTTCATACATTTTTGATGCTTGTGGAATATAATATTTATCTCTGCATAGTCTAATGAGATATGAACTATTAAAATTAATGTATTTTACCTCTCAGAGAAATCTGACAGCAATTGGGTAGGGGGAAACTGTACTAATTTTGGGTTGGACAGGAGATGCTGCTAACCAATTACATACCTTGTTCCTCAAATGATAATCAGTCTTCCTCTCAAAGGACATCTTGCAGCTAATAATAATTATTTGCTAATGCACATGTGCAAAAAAATCTGAAAACCTCTACAGCGCATCCACTGAGTGTACACATTTGTATATGAGAGTGCTGGCCTTAGGAAAAGCAAGGCAAATCCATGGGCATTCCTGGGTGATAACTGATAGGTGGCCTGATGTGCGCGCAAAAAGGTCAGTTTCATGAGCATGTTATGGGAATGTCACAGATGTATTAGTGAAAGCCGTGCATTCTCAGATGCAGAGCCGCAGCCACCTAGGTCATGTTCAGATGAATTTCAGAAGGAGACACTGCGCTTGCAATAGGCTGGTGCAAAGGTCAATAGTGCATGCAACGGTGCACCAATGGTGAATGTTCTGACCCACCAGTGGAATTGCACCATCTTTGGGCATTGAAATTGGGTATCCCAGCACTTGCACTATCTGGCACGGCCGCCGGTCTCAATCCCGACAGTTGAATCCTGGCAAGGGATTTAACATAGGCATTGAAGTACCAATACCTATGTTAATACCAACGCTGGAATGCTGAGGACACCAGCCCGAATGAAGGTAAGTCTGGGGCGCATTTAGCATTAGCCGCGGGGGGGAGGGTTAGGATTAGGGAGTCTAGTGGGGTTTGGGGGGGGGAGATTAGGTCTACCACCCTTAGGGGGGAGGGTTAGGGTTAGGCACTCCCAGGGAGAGATTAGGGTTAGGCACACCCCAGGGAGGGTTAGGTTTAGGGAACAGTAAGAGGGGGTTAGGGTAAGGCACCCCCGGGGGGGAAGGTTAGGTTTAGGCACTAGGGGGAGGTTAGGGTTAGGCACCACTAAGGGAGGGTTAGGGGGGAACAGGGGAGGGTTAGGGTACTTACTTGCCCCAGTTGGGATCTTCATCCGTCGGGCATCCGCTGTCGCTATAAACAGCCGCCGGTATTTCAATCCCTTTCCATCTGGCACAGTACTAGTACCCAAGGGGAAGACTGATACTAGCATTTGTATATTATAGCCTCTGCGACTCCACAAAAAGTTTAAATCGTGGCTGCAATAGCGTATACTTCTGAATCAAACCCAATAATTGCCTAGACTGTATAAAAGACACTCTATGTAAATTAATAGATGAGTAGTGATTACTGCAGTTTCTAGGTGCTGTAAACACTGCCATTTAAATAGTTCTCAGAACTCATTGGGCTTCAGTAAAAATACAAATGCATCTAAACATGCTCAATCTTCACCCCATCAAAGCTTCATTTAGCAAAACAAAATATTATATTTGCATTTCTGAGATTAAGCAGGTGCATCATTATGGTAGGAAATATTCTACATACATGTTTGTGCATTTAATAGTATACAATGGAGAAAAAATGTTTATAGGATAGATTGAAATGCTTGAATGAGCACCATTCATGCATATTCTAAATGTTCTTGTTCATCTTTGATTTTTTTTAACGTTTACCTTGTTTAAAACAAATGTTTGCTTGTGTACTAATTTATTGTGATCATAGAAACAAAGTGTTATGTTATTCTAATCTGATGAAAAAAGGGCCTTAAAATAAAAGTGCTTGCTGGAAAATTATCCTAAAACACAATTCAAACATAAAACCTAAATCAAACCAGATAAAATTTCATGGAAGAACATATGACCTAGAATTATTAGCACAACAATACACTTTTAAAGAGCATATGTCATTTCCACTCTGTAGAGGACAGATCTTATTACACAAACATAAGGCGTTTTATAGAGACCTAAACAGGCTGCAATAAACAAGAATTTCCTGATTTTTTTTTTTAACACAGCTTAAGCATTTGGTTTTATCATAACCTCAATTAGTTTAATATAACTATAATCTTATTAAACTATATGCTTTAATTGTACATTATATTATTGGGTCCCTATCTATTTGTCACATAATTCCCTTTAGGTTAATCCCCCCCTCTTGTTACATAGACTTCTTCCACATATCAGATAGTTATCTTTCCCCAGAAATGTTATGGTAGTTTATCATGGAAAGCTGCTAAACTGTGTTCTGCAGTTGTTGGATTATATCTAAATCTGTGTTAACCCATGTGGCTCTTCAAAGGGAGCACAGGTCTGTACCCAACCAAATGATTGTCTGCCTACCTGCCTCCCCTTATTTTATAGAAGACAGTGAAGGATGTCTAACTTTTTCCCTATACTAGAATTTGAACTTTGTGATAGTGACCCCATTCAGAGAGAAGAATAAGGTAAAATAGTCAATATAGAGAAGGTGCAGTCTGCGTGTAAGGACCCAACCAGGTTTCATGTTATCGAGCCCCACCAGTGCTTATGCAGTGCTACAGCACCATTTGCTAGAATTACAATTATTGCAAAAACATGTATCTTCTGTCTGACTCTGGCTCTCACACTGGATACTTTTACTTCAATGTGATAATTTTAGAGGGAATGTAGTTTTAATCCCGGCGTGCGGGATGCCGGCACTCAGAATGACACCAGTCAGAATCCCATCCACCAGCATCCCAACGATAAGGGGGAGGATTAGGAGTTAGGGTTAGGCACTAGGGGTAGGGTTAGAGTTAGGCACTGGGGGGGTTAGGTTTAGGCTGTCGGGGGGGTAGCTTTAGGCACTAGGGGGAGTTTTAAGTTCAGGGTGCAGGGAGGGAGGGTTAGGGGTAGGGATAGGGTTAGAATACCTACCGACTAGAGATGTGCGCCGACCCCCGTGTTTTGGTTTTGGATCTGGATCTCCCCTGGTTTTGGATTTGGACTGGTTTTGCCAAAACCTCACCTCCGTGTTTTGTTTTCGTGTTATGGTTTTGGATCTGGAGTTTTTCTTTAAAAATCAAAAAAACAGCTAAAATCACATAAAATGGGCCTCTTTTTGTTCCTACAGTATAAATAACCTCAATAACATTTGTTTCCACTTGTTTTCAGTCAATTTTGACCACCTCACGGCTCACAATATTGATTTTTTTATTAGTTAAAGGGCCAAAAGGTTGCATCCAGCTTGCTGGCTCAAAACTGATATAATTATTAATAGAGTTGAGGAGTGTGCAAAGATGATGGTTGGGATACCCTTGAGATTGAAGATTTGATAGTTGATACTAGTTGGTGCAGCCCCTGGCTGTAAAATTGATAATAAATAAATTAAAAAACAATTCATTGGTGCAGCCCCGAGCTGAATAATTAATAATAAAAAGAAATTAATTGGTGCAGCACCTGGCTTTAAAATTAATAAATTAATTATGGACCCTCCCACCCACCTATATGTTGTATACGAAACAGGACATTCACAGTTTAACAAAGCAATCATTTCAGCCACAAGGACTGCCAATTGTGCCTGAAATTATTAATTTGTTTGGACCTCCATAAAACAAGCTGCCAATGTGATATGGACATGGAAATGAAAATGATCCCATACACAAAATGGCTTTGCATTACTAGTTGTCCTCATCCTCGTCATCCCCATCAGTGTGTACATCCTCTTCTTCACACAATATTAATTCGTAATCCACCATAGGCGCCTCTGTAATTTTTTTGATGTAATTGTTGGTAGAGGTCTTCCTTGTGGAATTTGTAATTCATTTTAATGAACATCATCTTTTCCACATTTTGAGGAAGTAACCTCCTACACTGATTACTGGCAAGGCAGTTCTCCCAGGCCCAACCAGATGTCATTTTTTGGTGACTGATCTGCATGAACAGCAGGCATTCTGTAAGGAAAATGATGACGTTTCACATGCGGCTGCAGCTGACAATTTTTTTACCAAAATCTCTTTGCACAGTTTTAGTTTTCAGTCTGTTGGAAAAAAACTCACAAGGTAGGACTTAAACCTAGGATCCAGAATGGTTGCTAAAATATATTTTTCAGATTTCAATAGATTGACAACTCTTGGATCCTGGTGAAGTGAATCAAGAGCTTGATCCACCAGTCTGACATACTTTACGCAATCACTCTGTTTCACCTCCTCCTTCAATTCTCCAGCTGTTTTTGGAAAAGTCTGATGAGGGGAATGACCTGACTCAAGCTGGCAGTGTCTGAACTAACTTCACGTGTGGCAAGTTCAAAGGGTTTGAGAACCTTGCACAACACGGAAATTATTTTCCACTGCGTCCCCCTCCATGGCCTATGTCATAGGCCGTTGTATAGCCCTGGATGGCCTTTTGCTGTTCCTCCATCCACTGAAGCATATAGAGGGTAGAATTCCACCAAGTTACTACCTCTTGCTTCAGCTGATGGCAGGGCAAATTTAACAATACCTGCTGGCATGCAATCTTCAACAAGCGGTTGCTGAATGTCTAAAATGTCTGGATATTTTGTGGGCCACGGAGAGCATCTCCTGCATGCCCCTATCATATTAAAAAAATGTTGCACCACCAAATTAATTGTGTGAGCAAAACATGGGATGTGTTGGAATTCACCCAGATGTAATGCTCTCACAATATTGGTGGCATTGTCCGATATCACATATCCTGAGGAGAGTACAAATGGGGTAAGCCAATTAGCAATGATTTCCCTGAGTTTTTCTAAGAGGTTCTAAGTGGTATGCCTCTTAGTGAAACCAGTTATACAAGAGTAGCCTGCCTTTGTATCAGCTGACTTTTGGTAGATGTTGCTGCTGCTGTTGCAGTTGTAGGCAATAAACCTACCCAGTGGGCTGTCACAGTCATGTAATCCTTAGTTTGCCCTGTCCCACTTGTCCACATATCAGTGGTCAAGTGGACAGTGGGTACAACGGCATTTCTGAGGACATTAATAAGGGTTTTTTTAATGTCCTTGTACAGATTTGGAATTGCTCTACTAGCAAACTGGAATCTAGAAGGGATCTGGTAGCGAGGACACAGGACCTAATTAACTGTTGAAAACCCACTGCAGTAATGGCGGATACTGGATGCACATCTAATACCAGCATAGTTGTTATGGCGTCAGTAATCCGCTGTGCAACTGTGTGATTGCTGTCATACTTGTTTGCCCTTGCAAATGATTGTTTGACAGTTAATTGTTTCTTGGAGGCTACACTACAAGTAGTCTTCCTCCTGGTCCCCTTCTGGGATGAAGAACCACTGACAGCAACAGCAGCAGCAACAGGCAAAGTCATCAAGGATCCTTCTGAGAAATCACAGTTAGGAGAGGAGTCAATCATGCTTCAAATAACAACATTGGATACAGCAGGACTACTCCCGATGAAGAATGAGAATGTTGATGATAAAGGTGTTGGTGTTGTAGATCGAAGGCGCTTGGATCCCACAGAGAGGGAGCAGCTAGGTGACACTGGACTTGTTACGTTTTGAGTTTTGGAACTTGGCGACATACACTTTGATATTTGATGAATGCGTTCCAAGTGACGTAACAAGGAGGAGGTTCCTAGGTGGTTTAGGTCCCTCCCTCTACTCACTTTTGCTTGGCAATGGGTACATATGGCTTGACAACTGTTGTCCGGATTGGGGCTGAAATAATTCCAATTGGATTTTTTTGTCTATTGCTCCGGCATGACAACAATGGGCTTTATCTTTTTCAGTCCATGGGCAACAGCTGTTGCCTTACTTATACAAAAGACATCCTTGGTATTAACATCCTCATCACCAACATCTTCATCATCAACATCCTCATCATCCTTATCACCTTCAACTACCAACTACCAAAATATCCTCCTTCCTCCATGTGCAGTTCCATAGAAACATCCTCGATGACTATGTCTGCAAGATGTTGACTGCCCTTCCCCACATTTACACCACCACTACTACTACAAGCAGAAGGGCTATCATAATCAGCAGTCTTAATAAAGAAAGGCCAAGGCCTTATCCTTTCCTTTCCACTTCATGTAGTGAATGGCATATTGCCAATTTTTTGTTTATCTAAAAGCAAATTTCCTTTCAATTGTTTTTTCTTAAGTTCGGTAAATGTAGATTAACGATATGGATGGCGTGACTTAAGCCCTGGGGCACTGGCCTTCATTGAGGATGAGGACGTTAATGGCCTTGCACTGCTGGCAGCAGCTACATGTGATTCTTGGCCTTGCTCTCTTGTCATGTGACAAGCACCAATAGTGTAGCCAAGGTGCGGTTACAAAATTCACACAATTGCAGTCGTGCGCACACACTAAAATATTAGACCAAAAAAACAATTTATTTGAAAAAAATGTCAGCTCCAGAACTTGACCCCAGAGCAGCGATTAATCATGGGGCAGCACTAGGTTGCAACTCAACTTGCATTGCTGGCTGGATACACGCACACACACACAGACAGTAAAAGATCCCGAAAAAATCAATTGATTTTAATTATTTTTAGAATCAAGGCACAGAGCACCGATTGATCATGACTGGAGTCGGGCAGCACTAGGTTACAACTATCGCTGCTGGCTGGATCTTGTGCAGTACTGCGGTTAAGCATAACACGCACGCACACACGCACAGAAAAATATAAAAGACACTTTTATTGATATATTTTTTTTTTAGCAAGACTGGAGAGTCGGGCAGCACTAGGTTGCAATTTGTGTTGCTGGCTGGATCTTGTGCAGTACTGCGGTTAAGCCTAACATGCACGCACACACACACAGAAAAATATAAAATCCACTTTGATTGATTTTTTTTTATTTTAGCATGACTGGAGTCGGGCAGCACTAGGTTGCAACTTGCGTTGCTTGCTGGATCTTGTGCAGTACTGCAGTTAAGCCTAACATGCATACACACACAGAAAAATATAAATGATACTTTTATTGATTTTATTTTTAGCACGACTTGAGTCGGGCTGCACTAGGTTGCAATTTGCGTTGCTGGCTGGATCTTGTGCGGTACTGCGGTTAAGCCTAACACGCACGCACACACACACAGAAAAATATAAAAGACACTTTGATTGATTTTTTTTTTTTATATATTTTTTTTTTAGTCCAGAACTTGGGCCCAGATGGACACAGCACCAACCCAGATGTATCTCTGCACCAGCCCAGATGGACACAGCAGACAGCAAAGCACCAGCCCAGAATGGATCAGCAGCACCAGCCCAGGACACAGCAGACAGCACAGACAGCCAAGATGGATCAGCAACAGCCCATATGGACACAGCAGACAGCACAGTGACAGCACCAGCCCAGAATAGATCAGCAGCCCAGGACACAGCAGACAGCACCAACACCTCTCCCAGCCCTATATTACCCACCCTCCCTGTTCAGTCTCCACAGCCAGAGTGAAATGGCGTCCGTCGCGTAGTCCGTTATATACTACATTGATCATAGAGACGAAATCTCGTGAACCACGAGATTTCAGACTCTATAGTTTTGCTTCGGTTTGAGATCAGGCTGGAAAAATCGAGCCTGCTTGGATCTGACTCGGATCTGCTAAATTCGGGTGGGTTTGGATTAGGGGTGAGCGGGTTCGGATTTCTGAAATCCGAACCCCCCCGAGCCCCCCCGATCCGAGTCCGATCCGAGTCAGGCTCGACTTTTCCCGCCTGACTCGGATCTGAAATCGAGGCAAAACGTCATCATCCCGCCTTCCGAGTCTCGCGGGTTTTGGATCCTATATAAGGTACCCGCGTCGGCGCCATTTTCTCACTCGGCTGTGGACAGTCAAGAGGGAGGGTGGGAGTTAGGGCTGTGTAGTGTAGTGTAGTGTAGTGTAGTGCTGCTGTTGTCCACTACTTCAAAGTCCATAGGGGCTGGCTGTGTTGTGCTGTGCTGCTGTTGTTAATAGGGGCTGTGTCCACTACTTCAAAGTCCATAGGGGCTGGCTGGACTGTGTTGTGCAGTCAGTTCTCCATAGGGGCTGTGTCCACTCCAAAGTCCTGTGCAGTGTCCCAGTCCTAAAGGAGTGCTGTAGTGTTGTCCAGGGGGTGCTCTGTCCATCAGGGGTGCTCCCCCCAAGTGCTAAAAAAATAATATATTTTCTGTGTTTGTGAATTGTGTGCGCAGTAGCCGCACGTGCATCAACAAAGTAGTGCCAAGCGTGCGCCTGTGTCATAAGTAAAGGGCCGGCTGGCTTGACCGTTAAAGGGTGCTGTAACCCCCGAAAGTACACTCCAGTCCAAACCAAAAAGAAATTATTTTCTGTGTTTGTGAATTGTGTGCGCAGTAGCCGCACGTGCATCAACAAAGTAGTGCCAAGCGTGCGCCTGTGTCATAAGTAAAGGGCCGGCTGGCTTGACCATTAAGGGTGCTGTAACCCCCGAAAGTACACTCCAGTCCAAACCTAAAAAAAAATTATTTTCTGTGTTTGTGAATTGTGTGCGCAGTAGCCGCACGTGCATCAACAAAGTAGTGCCAAGCGTGCGCCTGTGTCATAAGTAAAGGGCCGGCTGGCTTGACCGTTAAGGGTGCTGTAACCCCCGAAAGTACACTCCAGTCCAAACCAAAAAAAAAATTATTTTCTGTGTTTGTGAATTGTGTGCGCAGTAGCCGCACGTGCATCAACAAAGTAGTGCCAAGCGTGCGCCTGTGTCATAAGTAAAGGGCCGGCTGGCTTGACCGTTAAGGGTGCTGTAACCCCCGAAAGTACACTCCAGTCCAAACCAAAAAAAAAATTATTTTCTGTGTTTGTGAATTGTGTGCGCAGTAGCCGCACGTGCATCAACAAAGTAGTGCCAAGCGTGCGCCTGTGTCATAAGTAAAGGGCCGGCTGGCTTGACCGTTAAGGGTGCTGTAACCCCCGAAAGTAAACTCCAGTCCAAACCTAAAAAAAAATTATTTTCTGTGTTTGTGAATTGTGTGCGCAGTAGCCGCACGTGCATCAACAAAGTAGTGCCAAGCGTGCGCCTGTGTCATAAGTAAAGGGCCGGCTGGCTTGACCGTTAAAGGGTGCTGTAACCCCCGAAAGTACACACCAGTCCAAACCAAAAAAAAATTATTTTCTGTGTTTGTGAATTGTGTGCGCAGTAGCCGCACGTGCATCAACAAAGTAGTGCCAAGCATGTGCCTGTGTCATAAGTAAAGGGCCGGCTGGCTTGACCGTTAAGGGTGCTGTAACCCCCGAAAGTACACTCCAGTCCAAACCTAAAAAAAAAATATTTTCTGTGTTTGTGAATTGTGTGCGCAGTAGCCGCACGTGCATCAACAAAGTAGTGCCAAGCGTGCGCCTGTGTCATAAGTAAAGGGCCGGCTGGCTTGACCGTTAAGGGTGCTGTAACCCCCGAAAGTACACTCCAGTCCAAACCAAAAAAAAAATTATTTTCTGTGTTTGTGAATTGTGTGCGCAGTAGCCGCACGTGCATCAACAAAGTAGTGCCAAGCGTGCGCCTGTGTCATAAGTAAAGGGCCGGCTGGCTTGACCGTTAAGGGTGCTGTAACCCCCGAAAGTACACTCCAGTCCAAACCTAAAAAAAAATTATTTTCTGTGTTTGTGAATTGTGTGCGCAGTAGCCGCACGTGCATCAACAAAGTAGTGCCAAGCGTGCGCCTGTGTCATAAGTAAAGGGCCGGCTGGCTTGACCGTTAAAGGGTGCTGTAACCCCCGAAAGTACACTCCAGTCCAAACCAAAAAAAAAATATTTTCTGTGTTTGTGAATTGTGTGCGCAGTAGCCGCACGTGCATCAACAAAGTAGTGCCAAGCGTGCGCCTGTGTCATAAGTAAAGGGCCGGCTGGCTTGACCATTAAGGGTGCTGTAACCCCCGAAAGTACACTCCAGTCCAAACCTAAAAAAAAATTATTTTCTGTGTTTGTGAATTGTGTGCGCAGTAGCCGCACGTGCATCAACAAAGTAGTGCCAAGCGTGCGCCTGTGTCATAAGTAAAGGGCCGGCTGGCTTGACCGTTAAGGGTGCTGTAACCCCCGAAAGTACACTCCAGTCCAAACCAAAAAAAAAAATATTTTCTGTGTTTGTGAATTGTGTGCACTGTGGCTGCACGTGCATCAACAAAGGAGCAGCGCCAAGCGTGCGCCTGTGTCCCATAAGTAAAGAGCCGGCTGGCTCATTTCTTAAAGGGTGGTGTAACCCACAAAGTGCACTACTCTCCAGCAAAAATAAAATAATATTTTCTGTGTTTGTGTGCGCTTTAGCCGCACGTATATATATCAATATAACATAAATGGAGGACCAAACTTTCTCCGATAAAAATAAAATAGGGAAAGATCAAGAACCTCTTCCTCCTAGTGCTGTTGCTGCTGCTGGGAGTTGTTCATCATCCCAGAGAGGAAGTAGGAACATCACTACTTTTACTAAACAATTGACCCTCCAACAGTCCCTAGCGATGAGGATGAAGTACGACAGCAGTCATCCTGAAGCAAAACGTATAACTGAGGCCTTGACTGCTATGTTGGTGTTAGACGTGCGTCCGGTATCCGACATTAGTGCAGTGGGATTTAGACAATTGATGGTTGTAGTGTGTCCTCGGTTCCAAATCCCGTCTAGATTCCACCTGCATCCTCAAAGCAGCAGCGACAAGCGTGCGTCTGTCTGTTAAAGGGTGGTGACACCCTCAAAGTGTGCTACACAAACAATTAAAATATTGTTCTTTTTTTTCTGTCTTTGTGAATTGTGTGGGCTGTAGCCGCACCTGCATCCTTAAAGCAGCAGCGACAAGCGTGCGTCTGTCTGTTAAAGGGTGGTGACACCCTCAAAGTGTGCTACACAAACAATTAAAATATTGTTCTTTTTTTTTTGGTCTTTGTGAAATGTGTGGGCTGTAGCCGCACCTGCATCCTTAAAGCAGCAGCGACAAGCGTGCGTCTGTCTGTTAAAGGGTGGTGACACCCTCAAAGTGTTCTACACAAACAATTAAAATATTGTTCTTTTTTTTTCGGTCTTTGTGAAATGTGTGGGCTGTAGCCGCACCTGCATCCTTAAAGCAGCAGCGACAAGCGTGCGTCTGTCTGTTAAAGGGTGGTGTAACTCTCAAAGTGTTCCAAAAAATAAAAAACTATTTTTTTAATGTGTTTGTGACTTGTGTGCGATGAAGCCACACTTGCATCCTCAAAGCAGCAGCGACAAGCGTGCGTCTGTCTGTTAAAGGGTGGTGACACCCTCAAAGTGTGCTACACAAACAATTAAAATATTGTTCTTTTTTTTTTGGTCTTTTTGAAATGTGTGGGCTGTAGCCACACCTGCATCCTTAAAGCAGCAGCGACAAGCGTGCGTCTGTCTGTTAAAGGGTGGTGACACCCTCAAAGTGTTCTACACAAACAATTAAAATATTGTTCTTTTTTTTTCGGTCTTTGTGAAATGTGTGGGCTGTAGCCGCACCTGCATCCTTAAAGCAGCAGCGACAAGCGTGCGTCTGTCTGTTAAAGGGTGGTGTAACTCTCAAAGTGTTCCAAAAAATAAAAAACTATTTTTTTAATGTGTTTGTGACTTGTGTGCGATGTAGCCACACTTGCATCCTCAAAGCAGCAGCGACAAGCGTGCGTCTGTCTGTTAAAGGGTGGTGACACCCTCAAAGTGTGCTACAGAAACAATTAAAATATTGTTCTTTTTTTTTCTGTCTATGTGAATTGTGTGGGCTGTAGCCGCACCTGCATCCTTAAAGCAGCAGCGACAAGCGTGCGTCTGTCTGTTAAAGGGTGATGACACCTCAAAGTGTTCTACACAAACAATTAAAATATTGTTCTTTTTTTTTTCGGTCTTTGTGAAATGTGTGGGCTGTAGCCGCACCTGCATCCTTAAAGCAGCAGCGACAAGCGTGCGTCTGTCTGTTAAAGGGTGGTGACACCTCAAAGTGTTCTACACAAACAATTAAAATATTCTTCTTCTTTTTTCTGTCTTTGTGAATTGTGTGGGCTGTAGCCGCACTTGCATCCTCAAAGCAGCAGCGACAAGCGTGCGTCTGTCTGTTAAAGGGTGGTGTAACCCTCAAAGTGTGCTCCACAAACAATAAAAATATTCTTTTTTTTTTTCTGTCTTTGTGAATTGTGTGGGCTGTAGCCGCACTTGAATCCTCAAAGCAGCAGCGACAAGCGTGCGTCTGTCTGTTAAAGGATTACATCGGTGACAGCATCCAAGTAGGCATGTCAGACAGTCCGTACCTGTACTGGCAGGAAAAAGAAGCATTTGGAGGTCCCTGTACAAACTGGCTCTATTTTACCTGAGTTGCCCCCCCTCCAGTGTGTACTCCGAAAGAGTGTTTAGTGCAGCCGGGAACCTTGTCAGCAAAAGGCGTAGGAGGTTGCTTCCACAAAATGTGGAGAAGATGATGTTCATAAAATGAATTATCAACTCTTCCAGGGAGACCAGCCTCCAGAACGTACAGAGGGACCTGTGGTTCCAGCAGGGACGAATTAATACTCTGTGAGGATGAGGATGTACACACTGAAGAGGGTGAGGAATCGGTGGATGAGGATGACATCTTGCCTCCGTAGAGCCAGTTTGTGCAGGGACACATTAATTGCCAGCTTGTTTTGTGGGGGCCCAAACGAACCAATCATTTCAGCCACAGTTGTGTGGCAGACCCTGGCGCTGAAATGATTGATTTGTTAAAGTGTGCATGTCCTGTTTATACAACATAAGGGTGGGTGGGAGGGCCCAAGGACAATTCCATCTTGCACTTCTTTTTTTTCTTTGCATTATGTACAGTTTGGGGCCTAGTTTTTCTAACTGCCATCCTGTCTGCCACTGCAGTGTCACTCCTAGATGGGTCACGTGTTTGTGCCGCCCACTCGTGTCGCTTAGCATAGTCATCCAGCTACCTCGGTGCAACCTTTTGGACATGAAAACACTATTGTGAGGTGTGAGGTGTTCAGAATAGACTGGAAATGAGTGGAAATTAAGGTTATTGAGGTTAATAATAGCATAGGAGCAGAGAAACCAACAAATTCTGTGATTTTAGCTGTTTTTATGCTTTTTTAAAAAAAAATACAGATCCAAAACACAAAACCCAGAACCCAAAACACGGAAGGGTGGTTTTGGCAAAACCAATCCAGATCCAAAACACGAAGAAAGATCCAGATCCAAAACCAAAACACAAAACACGAAAAGTGGCCGGTGCACACCGCTAGTTTGGATATCTAAAATCTGAACCCGCTCATCTCTACACACCTGGTTATCCTAACCCTCTTAGTATGCCGGCATCGGGGTCCCGAGCGCCGGCATCAAAATACCCAACCCCTTTTAAAGTAATGCCGGGTACATACTAGGAAAACCAATTACCTAGTGGCTAATTTGTAATTTATACACAATTACAATCGGCCGCTCAATTTGTCTGGAATGACATCTCAACTGGGTGAGCATTTAAATTTTCCCGCCCAGTGTTGGCGGTCCCTGCATCAAGTATATGAGCAGTCAGCGAGTCCTCGTACACACAGCCAGATGCACTGATAACTTTCCAATATATCGACATCGGCTGTGCAGCAGTGCCGACCTCATATGTCTGCAAACAACGTTGTTCACAGAAATATTGGGTGTACACAACTGCCGATGCATTTCCGTTATATCGCTTGACTATAGAATAAGCAATATATTGCCAAGTATGTAGCATCAAAATTTATTGTGTCACGAGTGCTAGAATGAAGCAAAACATACAGCCTGTGCATATACAGACTAATCATCATATATTCAGTAGAGTAAGTATAATCAAATATTTCCAAAATGTTGCAAGACTTCATACACTACTAAAATATGTAGGTATAATGTTTGACATTGCAAGTCTACAGTGCACTCTGTTTTTAACAGATGTATTTTAACCCTTAAAGAAGATCCTTCACATTTGCATTAATGCAGTTTCTATGTACTGCATAGTGCAACGTGGAAATGTAACTAGAAAACTGTTTCTGTATGCTCACTTCACTTAGGAGTTAGAATAAAAAGAGGTGACAGTGACTGGATATGTACAATGTTTTTAAGACTCTTTTTTGAATGAAGGAATCATAGAAAACATATAATGCAGCGATTTCCAGTCATCATTCACATCAGCCTCTGCCTCAGTGGAGCTTATGATCTATATTCCTCATAACATAGACACACATACAGTACATACTAGGATAGTTTTTTAGTATGAAGCCAATTAACATACCAGTATATTTTTGGAGTGCGAAAGGAATCTCACGCAAACATGGGGAGAACATACACATTACACAGAGATAGTATTTTGGTGAGGAATTGAACTCATGAGGTCAGGGATATGAAGCAGATATGCTAACCACTGTGCCAATCATACTGCCCAGAGCCTATATTGTTTTTTGACTAGTATTATGGAGCAGTGCAGAAATGAGGATTCCTTTTGTGAAGTGAGATTATGGAAATGAAACAAAGGGATGGAGAGAATACATTTTATAGGACTTCCCTTACTGTGTAAATTGGCTTGTTCTTTATTTGTTATGGGGCTTGTTTTGTGCATTGATGTTACATTTTGGGGAAGAAAAGCATTTCTAGCACCAATTACAAAGGACAAATTACAAATTGTTAAAAACAAGTTATTTAGAGGGGATAGTTTACATTTTCATTGTCCACATAGCGCTTTACGCATATGTGTAACATTTAAAGTTTCTGGAGACAGAGAGAAAAGCAGGCCATTCATTTCTCATGAACAATGCTATAGAAAATGGATCACCTCCAAGTAAGGAAACTGACATATGTATTAGGAGTTTATAAATTGCTGTTGAAATGCCCAGCATCCTGATGTAACCTGAAGGATATGTTGATCCATAAGGAAAATGTATCTTGTTATATTCTCTAATATCATGCCATAATAATTACAGTATATGTCTACCATCACAAAATCTAGACTAGTGTTAATATAATATTTAATTATTATTTATTAACCTTAATTTATATAGTGCCAGCATATTCCATTGACCTTTTAATGAGGAATAATTGCCAATAATAGGTGTAAGTTAATTTATAACAACCAATCAAATTATCAGAACATGTAAAAATATTCTTTGGAACATGTTTTTCCAAACTGGAGTAAATTTTAAAACTTTAGTAACTCACCCCCTTTGTGCCACTACTCTCCGGGTTAAACCATTTACTAAAGCCTAGTAGTTCACCTAATGTTTCATTCCACCCGCTGAATTGACCTGTCATGCCCCAGTTTTAGTATAACTTCATGTATTTAAATGACTACTAAACCCTTAAATTGAAATGTGAAATATGAACCATAAAGATAATATACTTTGATATTCCGACTTTTGAATTTAGAAATACTTAAAAATAAGTATTTACCCCCACTCCAGTACAAATTAATGAGACCACTCCCACATATTTCATAAAGTGTCCTGATGCAAACTGATGCAAGTCTTAAAGAAGAGTCTGCAGTCATTTGTGTTGCTGTGACATCACTGGACTTGTCACTGTGCACAAATCAACTAATTAACACACAATGCATTGCTGCAGAACAAGTCTGTAAAGCTGTGACGTACTGCCTGCCTCTTTATATAGACGACCCAAGCTACTAACTAGGCAACCTGTTGTAGAGGAGATTAAGAGAACATGATGGACATATTTGATAAAGTTCAACTCCCCTCTGCTGTTTAAGATATATATATATATATATATATATATATATATATTAATGTTAAAAAGATGTCTGTACCTGTTAATATGCAGTTGCCTTTCATATAGTTAAAATAACTCACTATATGGTGGTATACAATATATAATACTTTGTTATAATATATTTTATAGCATCCTTATACTGCCCTTAAACCAGTTTACAGACAAGAAGACTGATGTAGAGTACATAGAGATAACAAGTATTTTAATTGTTCTTATATGCTTTGATATGTTTTTAACAATTTTACATATTTTTATGTAATAGGTATTTCATGTAAAACACCCAACAAGTTTATAGTTTGTGGATTTCAAATATACCTGACATCATCACTGTTTTCCTGCTATATTGTTATACTAGGCAGAGGAATCTGCAGGATGGTAACTTAGGACTAGTTATCTATTTTATTTGCTAACTTGTTATTGACTCTGTCCTACCCTAACCTATTCTTCTTGCTTATGTTATAATGCTCCATGTATTCAGTTTCTCTCCCGGGACAATGCAGTCTGATCTGTGACTCTAGGCCTAATACATTTGCTATTTTAAAATAGAAAATGTGCTGGGGAAACTACATAAAATAAAATTCTTAGCTATAACAAAGATATAAATGATAATCAAACATTTAATTCATATTTTGACAATTGCTATTCTTATTTTTTAAATGGCTCCATCATAATGGAAAGAAAAGTATGGAAAAATATTACTATGAATGCATAGTGATTGTACGAATTATTTTCCTGTACCAGCAATAGACTACATAGTAAATGGAACATGTTTTTTTTATATAAACAAACTATTCAATATAGGATCATGTTATTTTTACAAATTTATTTTCTATACATAATGAAATGTTTAATTTCCCAGACAGTTAATAAGCAACTTATTGCTAGTCAAAGCTAAGAAAAGTAAATTAGAATAGCACATAGAACTATGGACCACAGACACTGTCATGTTGATTTTTAAATGTTTCATAAAAATAACAACTGCAAAAATGCCCTGTGTACTATTATACTATAATACATCAGATTTTTACAACCAAAATATGCATTCTGATTTCAGTGAACATAAATAGACAGGATGGAGAGGGGAGTGAAAGATTGAGAGAGCAAATATACTTATCTGAAACACCCCTTCAGAGGAAATAGCCAGGTCTCCCTTAATTGGATTTTAGTGCACTACCTGCAATACTTCGGAGAACAAAGCTACCTAATGTATCATTATGTAACCATAATGTCCTTTTAATAAAAGTTCTTATCAATGGATTGCACTGTACTTGGCAAACAGGCCTTTACCCTTTAAACAAATAATTCATTAGGTAATTAAATTGGAGAGAGATTACTCTAATTAAATATACACTGCTAGTGAATCATAATTTCGATGTGGCCTAGCTGCATAGCCACAATCTCATATCCCACACATAAAAAGAAAGCTTTAAATAAATCCTCTTGCGATTGGAAGAAGAGATGCACACTAGAATATAGAAGCCAGTTATGAAAAGACACACGTGAAGCTGTTTTTATATCTAAAGATACCAAAAGTTCTATTTCAACACCCTTTCTCTTAAGACTCGTTTAATAGCATGACAGCAAACGGGGATTAAGAGGGGATCCTTTTCATAAATGTATGCATACATAGAGATGTGACACTCATAGTATTAGTTCTGCATAATTTGAGATGTGAAGTCTTCAAGGTCTCAATGAGGGATGGTGCATCTTCTCACGCCTGACATGGCTTACAATGGCCAGAGAAGGGCAGAACTGAAGGAACTTTGTAGCCAATGATCTCTTGTATGTCTTGGTTCCCTCTAATAGCATTTGGAGTTGAAGCCATAAAGACTCTAATCTGGATAGAAGAAGTTTCTGCTCCTGCTTTGATCTCCTTCCTCTTGGCTGTGTAAAACTGACAGTTTGGCTGAATGGCATTCCCTGCTTTCATTTGTCAGACATGAGTTTCCTGGTTCTGCGGAGCTAGCAGCTACACCTGTACTGCAGGAACTTACACACCAGTGCTCTGGGATGGCATTGATTTGGGACGGGTGAAATACAAACACAAACTAATTAAAAAACTGTATAATGCGGCCCTACAGGAACAAGACAGGGAGGGAGAAACAAATAAACAAATAAATACAACTGCAGCTGGCACAGCAATTGTGCAGATGCCCCCAAGCAGTATTCTGGCAGCGCAAAATTATAAACCTTAACTGAAACGAAAAAAAAAAAAATCAAGAATAGTTGATCATATGGGAAAGAATTAATGGAAATCATTTGGTTAATTAAGGAGTGATAGATTTACAAAGTGTTCGCTACTGCGCTGTACACGTCTGTTCTGAAATAAGTACTACATTATAGCGCAATATATAATATATATTTTTACATAATGGAATATATATATATACACACACACAAACACAAACACTGCAATGAATTCGACACTCCCACAAATCACTTCAGCCTGGGTGCCTTTGCAAAAAATTAATAAATAACAAAGGTATCTATCACTTCGGACGCAGAAATAAACCGGCACGGCACTCCGAGGATTTATAATTAGCACTATATATTGGTAAAAGCATGTCACCAACGTTTCTGAGCTACTGGGAGCCCTGTCGTCAGGGTGCAGTCATCCAACTAGTCTACAAACGTTACTGACAGACTTATGCCAATACAGAATATTTATAGTTCCTGTGGGTGCCGGGCTGGTTTGTTTCTGCGTCCTCGGAGATACCGTTTTAAATGTATATATATATACATATAAATATGTGTATATACATATATACATATATATACACACACATATATATATATACATATATATACATATATATATATATATATATATATATATATATAGGCACTCGCCTATCTCAAAGGAGCTTTATTAAAACAAGCTGAAATGAGTGGCCAGTTTTTCTAGAGGCGCTTACAATGTGTGACTCTATCAGAGGACTGAAGGGCAGCATGGGGAGAAGAGCAGGCACAATGTGTATTTAGATAGATTGATATGCTTCCCTTAATTGTTCGACACATGCGTTGTTGTCACAAAGCGAGGGTGTTTTCCCAGACCCTGCTGGAAAAGGTGCTAAGTAATAATGATTATTTAACAAGGCTCATAAATCAAGGACCCGAAGGGATGAATAGGGGCTGAATTTCAAAAGGCTACTTGCTGTCAAGTGGAGGATGACCAGCAAAAATGTCACATTACACACTGTCCACAATAGGTGCAGGTAAATAACGCTGTTAATAATCTGTAATACATTTAATACAACCTGAAGGTTGTCCCCATCATTGAGCATGTCAAATATTGATCTTTTTAAAGTTATTTTTATCCTTCTAAATTAAAATAAACTTAGTATACATGTGTAATATATGAGACTGTGTATAAATATTTTCAATATAAGAATAGCAATTATTATTGTACATTTTCAGAACATATTTTCAGGCTTCCCGTTTATTTATTAACAATGAATTTCTTTAAAAAGTGACATAGATTCATTACACAAATCTAGCCGGAAGAACCTGAAATCCTGCAGACACATATATATATATATATATATATATATATATATATATATAAACAATGTTTGGGTCTCAGTTTTGCATAAGTGGGATCTCAGACGATCTCCGTAAGTACGAAAACCTAATATGAATCAAATGCAAAAATCTTATATATGTGTGTGTGTGTGTGTATATATATATATATATATATATATATATATATATATATATATATATGATTATGCACAATTATGGACAGGACCAGTGCACTCCAAGTCAATGCCGTTCTCAAATTTTGCTCTGCTAAGCATCGTATTTTTTTCTCTGCTGTTAGGTGTCTTCTTTCAACATCTCTGTCATCTCCATTTAGAGATATTTTCAGCGGTTTATCACTGCCATCTCCAGCCCTGCACATTTCCAGCAGGTTATCACAATTGCCAGCCCCCCTTGCTGATGTGTTCTGCTGATTAACATCAGTGCACTCAGATGCCCGCTGCAGATTCCCACCGCTGTTCTATCCACTCTTAGGACATCTGGAGCAGATCAAAATCACTGACTTCATTTCTACTAGAGTCACTGCTGAAGCTTCGCTTATCCTCTCTACAAAGAGACCTTTAGCCCATTCCTGAAGCATCAGCCTTTAGTTAAAATTCAGCCAAGCAGCGACCCCTATGTCTGAATTTGCATTTCTTATCGGACCCCTATCTCAACTGATTTGTTATTAATAAAAAAGAAAATCTCTTGGCAGTGCATGCATCGCCTTGAGAAACTGCAGCGATCACTATCTTATGCAAATGAAGCCTCCTCCAAAGTGAAGTCTATCTGCTTACTGATCTTTAAATGAAAGAAGTCTGACCATTTAGGTCAATGTATTTTTAAACAGCGCGCAAACAATTATACAAGGAAATTGCATTTCAAACAATTACACTAGGCACAATCACATTATTGCAATGATGTTAGCGATTTTATAGTGACATTTTTTTGTATTATTCCAGCGTGTTCACTCTCTCTAGTAAAAAGTGAATGTGTTTCCATGCTCATCCCAGCATTTCTATGCCACAGTCACAGTATGACTGAGTGTTCTTGTCGTTAAAGTGTGTTTAGCTAATGAATTGGCAGTTGATTTTTTTTTTTTTAGCAAGTTTGCCAGAAACTTAACAGGGCATGCAGGCAATTTAGAAA